>SNQJ01S0062747.1:31684-46553 GCA_010110895.2 Picea sitchensis
GAGAGCTCCTCTCCTTTTATAATTTGAAGAGGATAAGGTGAGGAGGTTAGGATGATCCCACTAAATCATGAAAGCGAGTAAGATCCAAACCATTCGGATGCCACCTCACCATGGAAGTTTCTCCTTCTAGAAGATTCGAGAAACCACTCATTTTTCCCACGTGTAATCATTCTCGCACCCTGTCTATAGAGAAGCCTGCGAAAAATTCGCACCCTAAGTGTGGGCAGCCTGCGAGAATCAAGCATTCTCACACCCTAATACATAGGCAACCTGTGAACTTCCTTTTTTACAAGGTTTTTACAAGGGAAAATGAAACTTCTTTTCTTAAGAAAAGTTCTTCTCCCTTCTCTCTTCAGGAACTCAGGGCACTGACCCCTCTGAAGGCAATAGATAGGTTTACATCATTAATGTTCATAGGGATGATGAAAATAATGTGTAACAAGAGGGTTGCGCCTCTCCTCTCCTCCATTGAATGTGCACTTGATGAGCTAGCTGGCTGGCGCATTGCTAGCTTGGAGCGATGCTTATGCATCATACTCCTCTGATGTGAAAAATTCATGAGCTTCCCAGCATGTCTGTCGAAATCCACCTGGATCCCAAACATTTCTTTGGAGTTGTCCATCCGCTCCATCGCTTCACTGCTACGGTTGTATCTACCCTGCTGCTATGGCAGGTTCTCCTCTGCTCAGCTTCCCTTTGTTGACCGCTTCTGCTAATCTGATCATCAACCTTCCGATCTCTTCAATCATCAGTCTTCTCGGTTGCACTTCTTCCTTGTAAATGGGTCGATCAAATAGATCTCCCATGCCATATTTTTCCTCTTCTGTGGCACTAGCTGGCCACTTTGCTACAGACTGCAATTCTGCAATCTTCTCATTGAAATGCTGCTCAGCTTCCTCCTCTGATAGCTTTGCTTCTACCAGTTCTCCTTTTGGCATATCTCCAGCTTCCTCCATCTACTCCTTAGACTAGAATTCTCCTTCATCTTTTGTTGCATGCCTTGGCACTACAGTCATCATCATCTGTTCAACTCCCTGGCTGAAATTTCTGAGCGATTCCTCAAAATGCTCCTCTGCTAACATATGCATAACTATCTGCTCATGGCAGTCATTTACTAGCTCTAGATGGTTCAACCAATCCTCCAACATCTCTATCTCCATGTCTCGTGGAGTGAGCATCTTATCTGCATGCTCTTCTTCTTCCCTTGCTGCCAGCTTCAGTGCTCAAGCTGTCTCCCCTTCTGCTTCCTGGTTGAAAATTTCGAGCCATTCTTCCGAATGCTCCTTCTCCTCTGCTTGGGAAAACATCAGTGTCTGCTCCATTTCTCCCTCCATGAAAATCTCTTTTGGCTATATTTCTACTGTTGCTGCATCGAAAACACACACACTGACCTCCACTGGGCTACTTGGCAGGAATACCTTTATCCCTCCAATTATCAGAAGATTCCTCTGATCCTCTCCTGTCAACACTCCTTGCTGATCTGAACTCTCGTCTGAGTTCATGAGACTCTCATATAGTCTCATCTCCTCTCCCTTGCCCACCTGGCAACATGGGATTTCTTCTCTGCCCTCCTGGCAGTCTATGAGATCAATCGATCCCATCTCATTTCCCTCCTGGCAACTTGAATTTTCTGTTCTACCCTCCTGACAGTCTTTGAGATCATCCTGTGACCTCTTCTCCTCATCATCATTGATATTTCTCCCAGCCTCTGGATCACAGACGTGAACCACTTCCTCCTCTAGTTCATTAAGGTCTTTAGCATGCCTCAACCATCCTCTCAACAGTCTCCGCTGTCTTCTGGCCAACAATTTCTTAATCAGCCATTTCACCTTCGTCTTCATGGGCCATTCATATACCCATCACGATTTTGTGCTCTGCTGCATCTGCAATGCAAGCTCTTCCATCCTCGCTCTAATCTCGACGAGTTCTTTATCCATCTAAGCCTTGATCTGCTGCTGGTGGTTCTTCTTTCCACTGCATCCATGGCCTTTATTAGCCATCTTCCTGCCTTCTACCTGTCCTCTTAGTAAGTTTGTTGCTGTCACTATGCAACTGAGAGTGCTTCCAACCTTTCCTTACAGTCGTCCTGACTATATTTTGATTGTTGCGCACTTGCAACAATCATCATAGAGTTTCAGCACTCTGTCTCCTCTTTCCTCTGACTCCCTCTGCCTGCAATATACTGACAGAAACAAGCTCTGATACTACTTGATGGTATCAGATTGTATCCCTTCACAGTCCTCCTCTTGTCTATGATATGCAAACAGAAAAATATGTTTCTCTCCTCTTTATATATTCTACCTCCCTCTGCCTGTAGTATACTGACAGAAACAAACTCTGATACCACACTGACGCAGACCCCCGATCCTTGAGATAGAATCCGCTACAGGTTCATTCTCCCTTCGGATCCGCAGAACTGAAATGGTTCTTTTGGGACTTCACTAAAACCCAACGAACCCGATCCACATGTCCTTTCTCGAAAACCCCACCTGCACAAACACGCACCAGGCACGATCTTTCACTTTCACATGGCCTCCAGACACGGCCGTGACCTTTTCCCGAAAAAGGAAATTTCGGGTTTCGCAATTTCGCGAACCCTGGAGTCGAGTTCTCTGGCTCCTTGATCCCCCGATCTCTGAAATGTCGAAATGGCTCAATCAACGATTATCCCCTGGACAATTCTCGGTCCATGTGAGCACCTTCCCTTGTGATTGCATCCCTAATTCCGAAGGCGTGTCGCGTTCCGCAACTTCGGGACTTCCGACACCAAGCATTCCAACTCCTTGTCCTCAGGATTGCCGAAAAGCCAAAATGTCAAAATGTCAAAATTCCAGCCTATGCGACTGTGTCCTCCGTGACCATAACCCTTCTCCAAATCCACGTCATGTTTCGTGACTTCGGGGTTTTCATCACCTAGTGCCCCGGCTCCTTGTCTTCGGGATTGCCGAAAAGCCGAATCCCGAAATGCCGAAATGCCGAAATGGTTGGTCTATGGCTATTCCTCTGAATGCTTTCAGATTTTCACGTTTCGAGATTTCGTAATTCCCGCTGCACCAATTCCTTGCCCCTTCAAGCTCCCGGTATCCGAAATACCAAAGTACCGAACCCCAAAATGTCGATCTTCTGCCCCAAACTGAGATCAATGGATCATAGCCTCTCCTGATCCGACGGTTTGTGTCTTTTCAAGATTTTGCGGGTCAAGAGTTCTGAATTCTTACCCTTTGCATTCTCGGTAGCCGAAATGCCGAAATCCTCCTTTTGGGGATTTCCCCGAAACCTCGATCGCTCACCACGTGTCCTCCTGTTGGGTCACGTTCTTTTCGTGACTTTAACGAGTCATCTTCCCAGCACCTACACGATATTAACCCGCGTGCAACTCCTCCTGGGTCCGATGGTTATTGGTCCATGCGCCTAGATATGATGGCCCAGATCTGTTCCTCCCTTGTGTTCTTTCCTGCCTGCTCCTGGACGTAGACTTGACAGTCTAGATCTCATCCTCTACAACTAATCCAATGACAGTTGTGCTCCCTCCTGAGCTTGCGCTTCTTCCTTCCCGCCTTAGAATATTTTTCAAGTTTCAAAGGTCTCGACCTTTGATTCTCTATGAACCCTGCGACCTTGGGTCTTGCCTGCGTTCTAAGAGGTGTTCCCCCTCCTGAGCNTTGCGCTTCTTCCTTCCCGCCTTAGAATATTTTTCAAGTTTCAAAGGTCTCGACCTTTGATTCTCTATGAACCCTGTGACCTTGGGTCTTGCCTGCGTTCTAAGAGGTGTTCCCCCTCCTGAGCTTCAGGACTGTGAAACCTTGAAAGGTTTCCCTGACTTTTGCACTCCTTGCAGCTATTGCTTTGTGCGCAAAGGCATTGTTCCTCCTGAGCTTTCTCAAACTTTGAACCCTCCAAAGGGTTTTCTTGGCCTTCTGCTATTCTCAACTATGGCCCCGTGTACAAAGTCACTCTTCCTCCTGAGCTTCTGGACTTGAGACAAGTTCACTCCAAAACCACAAAGGGTTTCTCGACCTCTGCACTCCTTGCAGCTATTACTCTGTGCATAAAGGCACTTTTCCTCCTGAGCTTCAGATTTGAAAAAAGTCTTCCTGTGCCCACTCCTTGCTCGATGAACTCCTTGCAGAGCTTCGGCACACAACTGTGATATCCTTCCTGAGCTTGTTTGTGGCTTTGACCTCAAAGGTCTCTATCCCTTTCTCTTCTTAAAACGATGGAAATTCCTTCTGGCAACTTCTTGCTCAAGAACACTCTTTTGAGCCTATAGGGTGTTCAGTAACCCTGTGAAGGTCTTCCCTTGAGACTTATCTTCTCTCTGAACTCAGACCAGAGTTCCTTCTATTCTCACTTGCACTTGCTCAATTCCCTCCTGGCAGAGCTTCCAAAAAATCCTCAATGACTCTGTCTTCTCGTTGAACTCAAATAGAGTCCTCCCTTCAATGCATCCAAGGCATTCGCTCAATGCCTTCTTGGCATAGCCTTATAGAATTCTCAAAAATTCTATCTTCTCTGTGCCTTCTATGAAACTTCTCAATGCCCTCCTGGCAGAGCTTCTACAAAATCCCTCAGTGATTCTGGTCTGTCCTGTGCTCTCTTCTGCATAGTCTTACCTCCAAGGTATTCAACAACCTTGAGGCTTCTCCCTGAGTCTAAGACTTCCTCTGGTGCACCCTCTTCGCACATCTCTGTCCAAATTCCGCAAAATTCATAAGTGCACTCTATGCACTGGCTTATAGAACCCGCAGTGTTCTATCGTGCAACCTCTTGCATGAAGCCACAAAGAACCAGACCTAGAATCAAAGAACTCAACAGACAACCACTTATGTCTGTAACCTGCAAATGCATACCTAACATACATCTACAACATATCATCAACACATGAAGACATTCATCGACATACACAGAATAACATGCAGGAAAAAGTACTCTGTTTGTATTAATCAAGAATGCCTGATTACAATGTGTTTGAGCTCGGACTGCAACATAGCCTCGACTCTTCTCTTCTTCCTATTCTCTATTTTTCTTCCCTATCAACTGACTATCCTACAGATACAAAGGTTAGTTTTACAAAAGGGGGTTCCTCGAGCGCTTCCCTCCATCCTCACCAACTCTCATTAATTTACATTCAATTACATTGAATGGCTGTCTAGTCCGAATTGGATCTAGATCTCTTTCTACCTGTCAGCCATTAAGAAGACACTAACTATAGCCTGCTCAAAGGCATGGCTTTGGCTCTTCAGCTTTACAATCATTTAATACAAATTCAAAATTTGAAAAACGAGAGGGTTGCACCTCTCCTTTCCTCCATTGAATGCGCACTTGATGAGCTGGCTGGCTAGCACATTGTTGGCTTGGAGTGATGCTCCTGCATCACAAAGCCACATTGTAGCAGAATTAATCTTAGGAAATCCCAATTGGTTCAATCACAAGCCTTTTTAAATCAAGTTTCAGGATTATTGCTTGAAGTTTTTTATTTTTAATACTGTGTAAACATTCATGTGCAGTATCGATTGCATCAAGTATTTGTCTTCCTTTAAGAAAACCCAACTGCTCTTCTGAAAGTAATCTAGACAATACTGGCCTGCTTCTCTTTGCAATAACTTTACCAAAGATCTTGTAACATAAGTTACAAAGAGAAATAGGCAAAAAATTACTAAATGAAGATGGACTATTAACTTTGGGAATCAAAGCCAAAAAAGTTGAATTAGTTGAACTGATAACCTCCCCTCTAATTCTTTTTTATTCAACTATATCTAACAAATCATGTCCAACCAACTCGAAAAAATTAAGGAAAAATTCAATTGTCCATCCATCAGGACCGAGACTTTTGTCCTTAGCAAAACCCCTTAGAGTCTCATAGATTTCATCCTTCAAAACCACCCTTTCTAGTGAAAGTACATCATCCTCACTCACAAAATTTGGGAACAACCTGATAGAGTTTATCTAATCTTCAATATTGTTCTGGACTATATCACTAAAGAAAGACTTGAAGTATTTAATTGCTTCTTCCTTGATGGCTTGTTTCCCCGAATGGATGCCCATTGTATCATCCTTTATCTCCCAGATGTATTTTTTATTTCTTCTATATCTTGCAAAATGGTGAAAAAACTTGGTATTCTTATCACCTCTTTTAATCCATATCTCCCTACTCTTTCGACGCCACCTTTCTTCCTCCGCCAACAATAATTTCTTCCTCTCCGCCTCAAGTGTGTACAAAGAGTGAACAAAGGTATCAGAACTTGTTCCCTGTGTCAAATGTTTATAACTGAAATCAAGGGCCTCTTCAATCTTAACCATGTCTAACTGATCCCAGAGGCGCTTCTTCTTAGCCCACAGTTTAACTCGAGCTTTTAAAAGAGATAGTTTCCCAACCAGTCTCCTTTGTGCTCCTATAATAAGAAGAAGACATGGATTTTTCCAAACATCCCAAACCATACCAACAAAAGAATCATCGCCAATCCATGTTGGGTTTAACTTAAAAGGGTATGCAACCACCAGAATCCCAACACCAAACTCAAGGAAAACCGGTGCATGATCAGACAGGAAAGGGAATTCAACCCAGGTCCTATACCTCAAAGTGGATGTGATGAGATCCTCTGCTACGTAAATCCGATCAAAGCATTTTTCTATACTGTCAGCACTGGACTTATCATTATGCCACGTAGGAATGACCTTAGACGGGACAACATCCACTAAGCTGGTTTTTAAAAATAGTGATTTAAAAAAACCCGCCAATGAGTCAAGTTGTGTTGATTGCCCCCAAACCTTCTCAAAAGAAATAGTGAAATTCATATCTTCAACAATAATTATGTCTTTATGTGCTAATAAAACTGTACCATCCACAGAATCCTAGAAATCTTTGCAGTCCTGACAGGGCCCGTAAACATTTAGAAGAGTTATATTTATCTTGTCCATTAGAGGAGTTCCTAATAGAAAAATACCACCACTTCTTAGATAGGGATCAAGTACAAAAAAAATTGGATCCCGAGATTCTAGAAGTCCAATATAAGTCCCCACGGAACTAACAACACAGATCATCCAGTCGTGTATGATCCTATTCATAAATAATCTTTCCTTATCTGCAACCACCAAAGTTTCTTGAAGGAAAATAATGTTTGGAGAAGTTTTAGACAAGAGTCTACGAGTGGAGTCCATTTTTAGGGGTCCTCCAACCCCTCTGATGTTAAGGGAAAGAAGGATCATGATTTATCCCTTGCTAGGGATTTCATGCCTCTAAGTGCCCCTTGTTCAGTGATTGTAAAAGGTGAAGTATCTGAAATAGTACTGCTAGCCCCTGTCGGAAGGCAGGCACTTCTTGTTTTAATTGGCAAGAATTCAAACCCCAAACCCCTTGTCCATGCAGGGTCGGTAACAAAATGTGCCCCATTCCCTTGGTTACCCTTGGAGATCCCTTGGACTAGCTAACTATCCACCAGAAGGTTTCCCAAATAGGTCGGTAAAGGAATAGCGATAGAATCCCTGTTAAGTGGAGGTACTAAATCGGAAATCAATCTATCCAAAACAGAATCACTAAGGGCCAACTCACTATAACCCAGAACAATAAAAGAAATGTCCCTAGTTCTAGACAAACTATTTGTATTAGCAGTAACCCCACAGATAGGAGAAACGTCGTCTGAATTCAAAGTTTTGTCCCCACCCAAAGCAGTGAACTCAAGTTGTACACAATTAGTCTTTTCAAAATCTAGAACCTTCCTTAGGGACTGTTCAGGTAAGAGGATAGAATTTAAATTTTCGTTCTCCCAAGAAGATAAAGAGAAGTAAAGTTTAGGGAAAAAATGTTTCAGCTTACCCACAAAAATTGTGTTCGGCGCAGTAGGATTGTCCTCTGAGCTAATCCCCGGATAATCCAGTGGGTCTTGTTCTTCCTCCAGCAGAGTGGCACTGTCACCAAGCATTTCATCTGAAGAATCATCGTCAGCCAAAGAGACAAATATGTTTGGACACTCATGTCTCAAGTGACCAGTCCGCTTGCAGATAGTACAACGGGATGGTATCCCTAGATAGTCCAAACGCTGAACAAACAAAAGACCCTACCACTCAATATCTAAAACTTCCAGGAGCCCCGCTTGTATGTCCATTTCTACAAGGAATTTTGCCATTCTTTTATCCGGAGACTTCAGAGAAGCTTCATCTATACTTAAAAAATGTCCAATGGAATTCCCTACAGCCTCCAGAGCTTTTAAGTTCCATGGTTGTAAGGGAAGACTCGGGAGGAGCACCCAGATATGCCTAAAACTAAAATATTCAGTCACATGATTAAAACTAATGCGCAACCTTTTTAGCATCATGCTCCCTCCGTTGTAACTCTAGAACTAGTTCAAGACTAAATCATAATCCTCTGGACTATTGAACACAAAGCCCATCCATCCTCTCAGTAGTGATAGCACCTCAAGAGAATATCCTAGCAAAGGTTCTCAGCCCCTAAGCACCCACTCGTCAAGGGGTGAAACACAACGAGAGTGATAAGCTAGTCTCCCAACTAAGGCGCAAAGAGCCAAGCTGTAGGACTCTTCTAAACCAATGTCCATTCCCATAACCAGCTTCCGCTTCATTTTTTTTGGTTTCCACACCTTCACCGTGCGCTTGACCCTGTTTCTTTGGTCTAGTCAGGTAATTCTTAAAGACTCATTGTCATTGACATTTTGTTCTACCCCCGAACTCTCCTTTGCCAACCCTCCTGACCCATGAACCCTCTTTGCAAGCGGAAAAACCTTGGTAATCCCTTCTACTAACTTTGCAATGACTTGTGGAATACAAGGCTCCAAAGTGTTTATAGATTTGTGCAAATAACGAGGCTCGATAGGTAAAACACCTACATTAACCTCCGTAATAAATCTCTCACTAGAGTGACGATAAGTGTCATTAATCCCACTGATTGCATCCACCGAGGCGAAGAAACCTGACCTCTCCCAATGTTCCTCGTCATCTGCGCTCAACAATGTGTTGACTTCACTTTCCATTGAGGCAGCACCTGGAGGTTGTTGGAGGCTCCAACACCAAACACAATCAAGTATGACTACAGAAGGGTCTCGTCATTGTTAATACAGTCTAGGAAATGAGTAGTTAGTTAATAAATGACAAGAAAATGTCAACAGTGTCGTACTTAGGTGATCGACAAGGTGGCTCATAACACTAACTCCATTCTTAGAACGTTAACGAACTAGTTATTCTGGTTCAAACTTCAAATGAAACCATAACGCTAGTTTTCCGACACTCGACACCCTCGTCGACTTCTCCAAGGGGCCAACTAACTAGACTTTCATCTCACCAGATCGTAAAAACGCCATCCCACTCCCCTGACAAACCACTTCGTGCTTGTTTTTCTAGCTCTTGCTTCAAATGTTTCAGGAAGTTTGAGTTCCAGAACCTATCACCCACACGACATCCGCCATGGAACCTATAACTATTGTTCCCACTCTCCAATTTGAAATCGCATATGTTCTCTCTCTTCTCCCAAGTTTTGTCTTCATACTAAGGATCATGAGAAATATCAATTACCCCCCACTGGTGTAAGTACTTGTATTATTTCCCTTGTAATTTCATGTTACACCTTTCTAGAATGGTGTCCTGTAAGGTGTGACCAAATGTGGGACATCCTTCTTTGGCTTTCAAAACAAATATGGCTTTGAGKATGTGACTTGGTCTTGAGCATTAATGAATCAAAAAGTAAAGTGAATGATGGTTYGAGTGGAAGAACATAAAATCATATGGAAGTAAATAGTTTTCTGAAAATTTTATGATAAATGTTTATCCCATGCCTTTAYGTTTCTCATATAAAAATTCCAGGGCACTAATTTTTTTTTAATGAACATTAGYATACAAAAATGTACTTGATGTGTYTTTACATGGAGGTCGAGTTGGAGCTTGAGCTTGACAATTTATAGCATGTATCAACTAATTTGATATTTGTATTAAAAATAATAAATTTAGTATGACATAATTTAGAGGATTCGGTACAAGTAAGGATGATAATTTCATGATGCAAGCTTGATTTAGCTGTATACTATTGGTAACATTGATGAGGTTTAGGGTTCCAAAGTTTTGGTTTGGTGGAGTTTCATGTTAATAATGGTTTTCTCTAAGTTTTTTTACATTATTTATTTTGGAAAATATTATTATTAAATCTGTTAATTTGTTTTTGAAAATATTATTATTAAATTTTTAAGAAATTTTTATATTATTGGTTTTTGAAAATATTATTAATAAGTTTGTTTATTTGTTTTTGAAAATATTATTATTCAATTTATTTATTATATGTAAAAAACAAATTTATTTACTAATTTATATATACATACTTTTTTAATTTTAAAAATGTGATCTTTAATAAAGAAACACATATTTTCAATGATTAAGCCAATTCAAGTTGAGTACTCAATTAATAGTGAGGATAATTATTATTGGAGATTATTATATTCACGAAGCTTTTCAAATATTAAGTTTAATTTTCAAATTTGATTTGGTTTTCCTCCATATACAAATATACATGGTTCATTTTGATTTTATTTGTTATTTTAATTATTTTTTTAGACCTCTATATCCCGCTGAAGTTTGTTGACCTCTTATTTTAATTATTTTATTTGTTATGGTCACATCCGATGCATATGGATCGCTGCTCAACTGGACCGCGGAAAACTCCGAGACAGTATGCTCCTGGATTGGTATTCGGTGAAGAAAGCGAACTAAAAGAGTTGTTGCCATTATACTTCCCGGATTGGGATTGCAAGGTAGCTTGTCAACATCTCTTGGCAACCTCACATTATTACGCATTCTAAATATTTCTCATAATAATTTGACAGGAAGAATTCCACCGGAGTTTGGGCAGCTAAAGGCGCTGCGAGTACTTGACCTCAGCTTTAATTTGCTCCGCGGTTATATTCCAAGAGTGCTGTGTAACTGTACGCACCTTCAATGGATCCGACTTTCAGTGAACAGTTTGACAGGGAGTATACCAACAGAATTCGGTCGTCTAGCCAAGTTGGAACAGCTCCGCCTGATCAACAATAGTCTTAGCGGAAGTATTCCAACTTCTCTGAGCAACTGCACTTCTCTCCAAGTGTTGAGCATTGGACACAACAATCTCACTGGTCCAATCCCTTCAGGTTTGGGTCTAATCAAAAATCTATCTTATCTTTACTTTGAAGGCAACTCACTCACTGGTTACATCCCTTCCGTCCTAAGTAATTGCACTGAGTTATGGTATATCGCTTTTTCTCACAACAACTTGACTGGAAGAATTCCCCCTGAAATGGATTGTTGCAGAAATTAGAGTACTATCTAATGTCCAACAAGTTGGAAAATAATATTCCTCAATCCTTGGGAAACTGTTCTTCTCTTGTGGTTTTATTTTTGGGGGACAACCCAACATTGTTAGGAAGTATACCGGGTGAATTTGGTAATTTGAGAGAGCTTGTTGAACTATCTATTTATGGTCCAGGTATTATTTCTGGCTCTATCCCTTCTGAAATAGGAAACTGCAGCAATCTCGCGTGGCTTGATCTAGGATCTAACAAAATTGAGGGCTTGGTGCCCATGGCTATTGCCAATTTAAGTCAGCTGATCTTACTAAATCTTGCTACAAACAGGTTCCTGAGGGCATTGTCAATTTGAGCAAGCTTGAACTACTTCATCTCAATAGCAACAATCTCACAGGGACAGTTCCCAAGGGCATTGCTAATTTGAGCAACCTTGAACACCTTTACCTCGATACTAACAACTTCATAGGTACAATTCCAGAGGGCATTGTGAATTTGAGGAAACTTGAACGCCTTGATCTCAACACCAACAATCTCACAGGTACAATTCCAGAGGGCATTGTGAATTTGAGGAAGCTTGAACACCTTGATCTCAATACCAACAATCTCACGGGTACAATTCCAGAGGGCATTGTGAATTTGAGGAAGCTTGAACACCTTAATCTCAATACCAACTATCTCACAGGTACAATCCCTAAGCATATCGGAAATTGTGTTGCCTTAAAGGAGTTGGATTTGTCAAATAAGATAAATGGAAACATCCCTAACTCTCTAGGTAGTTGCAAGTTTATGAGGATTTTGATACTGAGTAACAACTTCTTCTCAAGAAAAATACCATACACTTTAAATAATTGCACTGCTTTGCAAAGATTGAAAGTGTCAGAGAACAAACTAAGTGGAACTATGGACATAGTTTTTCCAATTTCTATGGAAATTCTCTCTGCTTATTCTAATAATTTTTTTTGGACCTCTCCCTCCATCTTTGGCCCATTGTACGCAATTTCAACTGTTGGATTTCAGAGAAAATGGATTCACTGGTGAGCTTCCTAAGCAACTTGCATCTTTTAAGGAGTTAAGAGTTTTAAGTATTGGTTATAATAAAATCTCTGGTAGTATTCCTCAATGGATTACAAATCTCACTAAACTGCAAGTATTGGATTTATCAAACAATAAATTGATTGGAAGAATACCATCCAATCTTGAGAGACTTAAGGGATTAAGTTGTAATACACTATATGAAGATGTGAGGATTATCATCAAGGGATATGAATATGCACTGACATATTTGTTGGTCCTAGAAGCACAATGTTGACTTGTCAACAATAATCTTACAAAGGGAAATGTACAAGTATGGGAACTCTGAGTAGCCTACGATTGCTAAATTTATCTGGAAATCATTTGGAAGGGGAAATACCTGCATCTCTCGGTGAGATATCTACTTTAGAACAATTGGACATGGCCAAAAATGATTTGAGTGGAAGAATTCCACAACAACTTTCTAACTTAACCAAATTGTCAATTTTGGATGTTTCATCCAATAAACTATGCGGGAAAATCCCAAAGGGAACACAATTTGACACTTTCAATGCAACTTCATTTCAAAAAACAAGTGTTTATGTGGTAATCCTTTACAAGCATGCAAGAAAACGGAAACACAAGATACAAGAGCAGTGGAAGTCATTAGTGTTAGTGAAAAGTCATGGACTAGTTATGTGATTGAAAATGTCTCACTCACTGCATTGTGGTTGGGATTTGGGTTTGGATTTGGTGGAGTTTTGGGTGTGATGATCATGTGGGATAAAACTAGACATTGGATGATGGTGTCTCATAAAATGCAACCAACTACATAGATTGAAGTTTTATTCTACTCATTAAACCACCAAAAAAGAGTGAGAGATGAAGAATAGTAGGTTGTAATACACTATATGAAGATGTGAGGATTATCATCAAGGGACATGAATATACACTGACATATTTGTTGGTCACAAACACAATATTTGACTTGTCTAGCAATAATCTTACAGGGGAAATACCTTCAAGTATGGGAACTTTGAGTAGCCTACGGTTGCTAAATTTATCTGGAAATCATTTGGAAGGAGAAATACCTGCATCTCTCAGTGAGATATCTACTTTAGAACAATTGGACCTGGCCAAAAATGATTTGAGTGGAAGAATTCCACAAAAACTTTCTAACTTAACCAAATTGTCAATTTTGGATGTTTCTTCCAATAAACTATGCGGGCAAATCCCAAAGGGAACACAATTTGACACTTTCAATGCAACTTCATTTCAAAAAAACAAGTGTTTATGTGGTAATCCTTTACAAGCATGCAAGCAAATGGAGACACAAGATACAAGAGTAGTGGGAGTCATTAGTGTTAGTGAAAAGTCATGGATTAGTTGTGTGATTGAAAATGTCTCACTCACTGCATTGTGGTTGGGATTTGGGTTTGGATTTGGTGGAGTTTTGGGTGTGATGATCATGTGGGATAAAGCTAGACATTGGATGATGGTGTCTCATAAAACACAACCAACTACATAGATTGAAGGTTTATTCTACTCATTAAACCACCAAAAAAGAGTGAGAGATGAAGAATAGAGTGATCATGAATTTTGATCAATCATATGTACAATATTTATTTAAAGGAATAGAAAAATATATCACAATACAATGATGTCTAACTTACTAAATTAGCTTTCTATGACACAATATGGAAAATCCTCACACATATTTGTGAAGTTTTTATATAATATAAATGTTTTTATAAAAAATAATAATTTATATTTGTGAAGCTTATATGTTATATAAATGTTTTTATCAAAAATAATAATTTATAGATTTATATTGATATGTTTGGTATTTTTTTTCTCATTTTTCTTCATATATTTATATTGTTTATTCGAAAAGTTGACAATCTATTGACAATACTATAATCTCTCTGAAACACACCTTGAAAACATTCATCACCACATAAATATCATGAATCACAATATTGGTATTATTTAATAGTGAAATTTGATATACCTATTTATATAAAACTTAATCATATTTTTAAATAACTCTTTTTAGTTATTTTTAGTTTATACTAATTATCTTTATGACATGGAATTTGAAATTTTAAATAAATCTAAAATTGAAAGAAATATTTTTTTTCTTCTAATTCATTCCATATATTTTTGAATGTGTTGTAAAAGTGTTTTCTTGCTCATTAAAAAGTAACTTTTATTGTGATAATTTTACTCAAATCTATGTAAATTTACTGAGTTTCCTTTTCTTTTGAGGTTTTTCATTACTCTTAGAGCTCTGAGATGGTGTGTGAGTGCTTTAGCCCGTTTTTATAGTTAAAATATGTCATTTAAAAAAAAACTTAAATGTATTTTGGAGCCCATCGTTTCTATCATATGTCTCCATAAGTAGCTGGTTTTTTTAATAGCATTTTTTAGTGTATAGTGGAGGTTTTGCGTTCATAGAGATTGTCCTGACAAGTTTAACCATATGCCAAATCACGTCTGCCAAAAAAACAGATGGAAAGCCTGCTACCAGATCCATTGGGTTTCTAACCCCGTAGCTATCAATTAACTTACCAAAAGAA
>SNQJ01S0062748.1:19381-48629 GCA_010110895.2 Picea sitchensis
ATGTCATGTTTCGCTAACTTTGGTGAAGCTTCTAGCCGATGGTCGGTTGCCATATTTGGCGGACCCGTTGATTTTTTAATTTTTTTGAAATTTTGATTGCGCATTTTCCTACTGCCACGTGGCAGCCCATGACTCAGCCACGTGGCAACCACCTATTGGACCACATCAACCATTGTACCATCGGCCTGCCATGCCAGCACCACATCATTGTATAGATGCCACTTCAGCTACCAACTCAGCCAGCCACGTCAGAGTGATGTCATTGTATGGATTGTATGGACTGCCATGTGGTGAAATCTTACTGGTCCACGGAACGGCCCAGAAATCCCAAATATGGGTGACACGTGGCAGCCTCTAGTGTTTCCATGTCACCATGTTAATGTCAGCATGACACATGTCACTTCCTGCTCATTCCACATATGTTGTACGGATGCTGACATCATCCATACTTATGCTAACGTCAGTAGTACGGATGTTGATTCATCCCCTTGCTGACTGGGCTAGGTTGACCAAACTTTGACCGTGAATATATTTTGATTTGTAAATTTGTTTGATGAGTCGTTTGCACCGTTGGAAATCTTGCGACGTGCTCTTCGCGATGATGTCGTTTTCATTGAGTTTTGAGAACTTTGATTTTTTTCCCTTTCTCTATTTGTTGAGGCCATTCTGAGCGTCCTGAGGTGCTTCTGCAAGTTCTGAGTTGTTCTCAGTCTTCTCTGGATACTTTTTGGATCATATACTCTTTACTGTATGGAGCAAGCCATCATCTTTTGATTATCCATTTCAATGAAAATAAATAAATGATAATGATTGGATTTTAAGTTTTTATTTTTTATATTATGGACTTTAGTTTTTTTCATTTTGATTTAAAGTGTTATTAATTTTACACATCTCATCTATATTGGGTTATTTATTGTGTCTATCTTCTCTTGGTGGAATTATACCACTTGTTATAACAACGGTAGGAATTTATGATACCAAATTCCTAAGAAAGGGTTATTTTTTAAATTTATTTCCATAAACTAGCAACACACCACTTCATAACTTATCTAATTGAATATTTCTCATAGAATGCTAACCAACTCTAATTTGATCATTGGGAACAAGCATACATGTTTCATCACACAAGTAAAAGTTGTATCCATTCCATTTTGGTGAAGACATGTTATACTCTTATTGTTGATGGTGTAAGGGTGATCTTGTCTCCTCTGCCAACATTTGAATTTATAGATTAATGTCCACCAAAAGCCAAAATTGACCCATGGACTAACAATGGTACAATATAATAAATGAGATAGGGAGAGTGAATGAAACTCCATTAATTGCATTCCATAATTATATAGGAATAAGAAACCCTACATCAAAATAGGAAAATTTGAATAGAAGGAAGATCCACCCATCAAAATGGGGAACCTCAAAAAGGTTCATGAAGAAGAAAGTCCCATAGAAAGAAAATAATGTTATTGTATTGGAGAAATACTTCTACTAACATTCAAGATTGTAAAAAAGTGTTTGATGGTTGTGAGGCCCATAATATCCTTGAATCTACAATGCATCATATATCTTCCACCTAATACAAGATGTTGGTCAAAGAGTTGATTCCTACTTAGGTTGTGGGGAAGAATGGAAGTAGAGAGTAATAAACTTAGTGCAAGCCAATCTAGATGATATGCCTCTAAAAATTCATTGTTGTGGTCTAAACAACTTGCATAAGAAAAGAGCTATTCACCACTGGTCCTCATATACAATGAGACCCTAGAGGGAGTCATGCAGTAAGTCTCCGAAGAGATAGTAGAACTTTTTGTCCACTTTTCATCACATTTATGACATAAGTCTTCCTTCTCCTCTATTTCATAATTATGGAAATTGTTATCATGAAGTTGATTTGGAGAAATATAATTGATTATTCTCTCTTATAGATTGAAGGATACTCTTTGTTGGTTTAAAAGTATTTTCTTGACCATCTTGGCCATGCTTCTTGTGGGAAAGTTGGTTTAGACTGATGGATAGTTGGTTGTCATTGATGTCAACCTTTGGAGAGTGATATTGTAGATTGATGTCAACCCTTAAAGATTTATGTCAACCCTTGGAGAATTCTGGTAGTGAATTCAATAAGCAAAAAGGTATTGGTAAGGTACCTGAGTTTTTTTAAGGAATAAAGGCATGGATACCAATATATTTTCAGGTGATACTTCTTTAGATGGATAGTACATGTTGTGTTGTTTCTGGTGATATGTGGAATGTAAAATAAATCCTCATGGTTAAAAATTTATGGCCTTGTGAAGTTGGAGAACCCTCATGAGTTTTCTAGAATCCCTAGAAGGTCAAAGAAGTCAAAATTATTATAGAATCTCCTAGAAGAAGTTGACTAGTCAAATGGGTGAAACTAGGAGTTAATCATGGGTTAAGTGGTTGTATTAAGAAAATAATTAAAAATAAATTAGTTGCAACTAGAAGTGGAGAACTTAATATTTGTGGGAAGTGGTTAAGTTAAGTGGACAAAGTGGCTAAGTTTAAAAAGTGGAAAAAGTGGACAAAGTGGTTAAGTGGATACTTAACCACTTAAGTGGACAAAGTGGCTAAGTGGATACTTCTAGAGGAAGCTACTTGGAGAGTATAAATAAGAGAGCAAGGGTATCCCATTAGCACCTATTGAGAATATTGAATATCTAAAAGTGACTGAGATAACCAAAGGAGATCTAAGGCGAATTTCAGAGGGAAGGTGAAGTAAAGAAGGCTGAAAATTCAAGGGAGGATAAAGTCTTTGGATGATGCTTTCTAAGGTATGTTATTTACAAGTCATCTCACCATTTTTGCAATAAAGTTTTTTCTAGAATGACTCAAATAGATAAATATGGAGGAAATTGAGATGACATATCCAAGTAATTGTGATAAAATTTTAGCTTATGGGTCGTTGTAGTTTGAGAGTTACACTTGTGTAAGATAAGGTTTGTGGCTAGTCCTGAAACTAGTCTAAAACAGGCGTTTCGAGTAAAAACGTCATAAATTATTCATATCAGATCCAAATTTAGTGAGACCAAATGCATTGGATAGAGTACAATATATAGTGTGTTTTGTATCATTTTCAGATCCATAAAGAAAATATTCCGCGCGTGGCATGCTCGACAATTTATCTCTCTAGAATAAGCTAGAATTCAACAAGGTTTTCCATTTTTCCTATAACTCCTTTTCTGGGAGGTTCCAAGCAGTGAAACCTGGAAAAATTGTAGACAAGACATTGAAGAACATTGTCTAAAATTTTTATGCCTTTATTCATTACAGGTACAAATTTATGATTGTTTCAAGTTAGGGTTGTTGACTAATCCAAAACTAGTGATGTGAGACTAAAGTAAAGTTTGATGAAAATGCTAGTCTCTTGTTGTTGAAGTTAAGGAAGGTCTGTAGGTATGTGATCACATACACCAGGTTTGTTACAGAGTTACAGGTATGTTTATATTCATGTTTTGATGGTTACATTTGGTCATGACATGATACATGCTTGAGGTTACATAACAATGAGGTTTGACACGTGGTTTTATGTAAGGGTTTATGGTATTTGGCTTATGGATTTGTGATGTATTGCTAGAGGACTCTTATTGGTTGTCTTGATGTATGTTTTGGTATATGGTTGAGGTATATGTTGAGTTCATGGATGAGACACTTAGTTGATGAGTTGGCATATACATGAGGTGTATGGTATGGTGATGTTGGTACATCTGGATGAGGCATAGTTTGACTTGTTATTGATACATGATTTGTACATGCTTGGTACATTGTTAGAGGCACTTGTTAGNAAGTGGAAAAAGTGGACAAAGTGGTTAAGTGGATACTTAACCACTTAAGTGGACAAAGTGGCTAAGTGGATACTTCTAGAGGAAGCTACTTGGAGAGTATAAATAAGAGAGCAAGGGTATCCCATTAGCACCTATTGAGAATATTGAATATCTAAAAGTGACTGAGATAACCAAAGGAGATCTAAGGCGAATTTCAGAGGGAAGGTGAAGTAAAGAAGGCTGAAAATTCAAGGGAGGATAAAGTCTTTGGATGATGCTTTCTAAGGTATGTTATTTACAAGTCATCTCACCATTTTTGCAATAAAGTTTTTTCTAGAATGACTCAAATAGATAAATATGGAGGAAATTGAGATGACATATCCAAGTAATTGTGATAAAATTTTAGCTTATGGGTCGTTGTAGTTTGAGAGTTACACTTGTGTAAGATAAGGTTTGTGGCTAGTCCTGAAACTAGTCTAAAACAGGCGTTTCGAGTAAAAACGTCATAAATTATTCATATCAGATCCAAATTTAGTGAGACCAAATGCATTGGATAGAGTACAATATATAGTGTGTTTTGTATCATTTTCAGATCCATAAAGAAAATATTCCGCGCGTGGCATGCTCGACAATTTATCTCTCTAGAATAAGCTAGAATTCAACAAGGTTTTCCATTTTTCCTATAACTCCTTTTCTGGGAGGTTCCAAGCAGTGAAACCTGGAAAAATTGTAGACAAGACATTGAAGAACATTGTCTAAAATTTTTATGCCTTTATTCATTACAGGTACAAATTTATGATTGTTTCAAGTTAGGGTTGTTGACTAATCCAAAACTAGTGATGTGAGACTAAAGTAAAGTTTGATGAAAATGCTAGTCTCTTGTTGTTGAAGTTAAGGAAGGTCTGTAGGTATGTGATCACATACACCAGGTTTGTTACAGAGTTACAGGTATGTTTATATTCATGTTTTGATGGTTACATTTGGTCATGACATGATACATGCTTGAGGTTACATAACAATGAGGTTTGACACGTGGTTTTATGTAAGGGTTTATGGTATTTGGCTTATGGATTTGTGATGTATTGCTAGAGGACTCTTATTGGTTGTCTTGATGTATGTTTTGGTATATGGTTGAGGTATATGTTGAGTTCATGGATGAGACACTTAGTTGATGAGTTGGCATATACATGAGGTGTATGGTATGGTGATGTTGGTACATCTGGATGAGGCATAGTTTGACTTGTTATTGATACATGATTTGTACATGCTTGGTACATTGTTAGAGGCACTTGTTAGTAATCTTGTTGGACATATTTGTAGTGATATTGGCACATGATTTATGGTTGACGTGGCATAGATATCTTGGTATTGGTGATGGTTGTGAGGTTTTATGATGTGCATGGTTGATGCACTTGTGATGGTACAAGTTGTGGTAGTTGTTTATGTACATGATTGGTTGATGAGGTTATTGTGACAGGTTATTGGCATAGTTGTTGGTTACAGGTTGTTGGTATAGGTATTGCTACAGGTTGTTGGTACATGTATTGATATGGGTTGTTGGTACATGTTGTTACAGTTTGACAGTGACCGAGTGACAGTGACAATGGTTGATTCAGTGACAGTGGCAGGTTGTCTACATTTGGCACTTATATTTCAGGGTGACAGGACGGGGCAAGGATAGGTGGTTGGAGCCACCTTTCGGTTGGAGTCGGATAACCAAGGATTTGGAGCTTCCTTCAGGTTTGGTCCTAAGAATTAGGGGGTTGGAGCCTCCTTCTGGTTGGAGCTAGAGAATTGGGTGGTTGTAGCCACCTTCCATTTGGAGCCATAGAACACAAGGGGTTGGAGCCAAAGAATTGGAAGTTGGTGCTTCCTTGAATGTAATTCTTAAAGACATATAAGAAAATCATTATGTGGTTTTCTCCCACATTGGGTTTCCACGTAAAATAACGGTGTATTGTGTATTGTATGGATGTGTCTATTATTGTTTATTATGCACTAATGGATGTTAATATTATATGATGCCATAACATATTAATGATGAACTGATGAACAATGTTGAATAAGTTAAAGGAATATAAATTGTGGTTAAAAGTGTATAAATTGTTGATTATTGATTCACCCCCCTCTCAGTAATCCAACAATTGGTATCAGAGTAGGTTCCTTCAGGAAACAATTTAACCACTGAAAGGAGATCATGGGATCTACTGAGAATGGAGTACCAATGTTTAATGGTCAGAGTGGTCTAAAGTTTGAGATTTGGAGCACAAAAACACGAACCTTTTTAGGAACACAGGAATATGATATTTGGAAATTAGTTGTGACAGGATATAATGATACAAAGAAATCAAAGATTGTAGCCAAGAAAGAATTGAAAAGGAACAAAAAAATTGCAATGGATTTCATCTAGGAAGGCCTATATAATTCAGTTAAGGACAAGGTGGGTAAATGTTCATCAACTAAAGAACTTTGTGATAAGTTACATTATATCTATTATTCACCCATCATAGAGTCAAAGAATGTCAAAGAAGATACAGGTACAGAACAGGAAGAAAGATGTTCATCGTGTCAAACAGATTAAGAAGAAGAAGAGTACATAATCAACAAAAGTATGTTGTTTTGATTTAATTGTGAAAAAACAGACATCTTGAAATTGAATTCCATGAAGGTAATGAGAAAAAAAAACTGATTTAAATATAAGACAATTATGAAGCAGAACTGATCAATGCTTTATATGAACTAAGGGAAAAAAGAGAAGAAAACAAGTCACTCAAGAAAGAATTGATGAAGCAAAAGGAAAGTGTTCACATTTTTGAAGAAGCCCAACAAGTCATTGAAAACTTAAGAACTCAGCTAGAAGAAGCCAGAAAGATCGAAGAAAATCTTGAAGATCAAAAGCAGTATTTGGATGCTAACATAGCAGCACATAAGGAAGAAGAATAAATGAGAGAGAAGATACTGATAGATCATCTTAAGGAAAAAACTAACGATCTAAACCAGCTTGAGGCAGAGTTTGCTCAAGAAGAGAAAAGACTTTAAGAAGAAATAATCACATTAAAAATCCAACTTGAAGAAGCGAAGAGAACAGAAGAAGTCATGAAGTCTCAAATGATGAAGAAAGAAGAAGAGGTTGAGAAGCTTGAAGAATTAGTTGTCACACTAAGAGTCAAAATTGTCAATCTCAACAAGAACATTGAAGAGTGTTGGCACAGGGGAAGACCTAGGGTTCAACACTTCAACAACGCACGAAAAAACCCCTAACTACTGGCCCTTTCAGCAACACCTTCGAAGTAGATGAAGTCTCCCCCGAGGTAGAGGTAGGGGGGTTGCAGGACTCAAGTGTCTACAACCTAGTTGGGACACAAATCTGTGATCACAATGCTTTAACAAAGCACTTAGAAGTTAACATTCATTAGTCTTTAACCCTTATTCACATTGTAGGTAAAACCTTAGTTACAGAACAACGTAGTATTCGACAAGATCTAGCACATATAATCACTTAGCATATAGAAATAGATCAGATCTACCATTCATTCCTATCATTAAGCATTAAACATTCATCTAGACTAAGCACTAAGCAAATAAATACACAACCACTTGAACAATATAGCTCAAAGCACCATAACACAGGATATACTTGGTTCACCCCCAGCGTGGGGCTACATCCACCAACTCTTCTTCTCTTTATTATCTTCTTTCAATGCATAGATCCACAATAACAACTCCACATAGGACAGGAGATCTGTGCGCACCTCTCCAAATCCTCCTTCCCCTAGCTAGGTCACAACAAAAAGCCTTCTTACACAGTCTGCACACAATATTCTTACAATCACTTGCACTTAGCTCTGCAAGTCTTAACACATAGTATGGATAAAGCCTCTAGCTCCGCACTAAGCCGATTCTACTAGGTCTCCCTTCTTGCATCGCCTAGATATCTATTTATACGTTACAAAAGGGGCCTAAACATGGGTAAGACCCATGGGTCGACATCCCATACCTGTTACATAAACCCTAAACCCAAAAATCTCACAAAAGGGGGTGAGATCCTGCGATCTCCGCTTCGCCTGGCGCTTTGTCTTCGACCAGCCTGTCAAAGTCCCAAAAATGGTCAAACACGACCAAGGTTCCCCAAAACTTGGTCGAGGGCCAACAAACAGACATAACCATCCACATCATCAGTTGAAGTACCAGAAGGAAAGAATGAAGAGAATCCAAAGACTTATGCAGAATCCATCAAAGGTTCGATGAAGAAAGAAGAATACAAGCCCCTAAGGAAGAACATTCTAGAAGTGAAAAAGACTAAAGAAGAAGACTACAAAAGAAGACCCTCCATTTTCAAGCCACAAAGAAACTTCAATCATGATCATGATTAGTCAAGGAAAGAATTTAGAAGGACTACACCACAAACAAGACCATTCACTCCCAGGTATGTAAATTTATTTTATGGTCATTTTTTTTATTGTACTAACTTTGGACATAAGGTTGCAGATTGCATGTATTATGAAAGAAATGTTCAAGAAAGAAATGCTTATGTGGACCCACATAATATTGAATGATACAAATGCCACAACTATGGTCATATAGCCTGAAATTGTAGAAGTGAAGCAGTGCCATCCATGAAGAAAGAAACAAATATTAGATACACCTAGATTTGGAAAAGAAAAGAACAAGAAGAAGAGCAGGTAAAGAAAGTCTAGGTCCCAGAGATTGCAAGATTAGAAATAGCACAAAATAAAAACAAATATATAAAGAAAAAGAATATGTCAGATACAGAAAGGTTTAGAAAGGAAATGAAAGGAAATAAGGACAGGTGAATAAAGAACATGTCCAAGAGATTGTACTTTCAGGAATTGTAGTGAAAGATGAATCCACAAACACAAAGAAAGAAGTCGGAGTTTAGAGAGATGTTGAGTCTATCGACGAAGATGATGATGACTCTGCATCTAAGCGGGTATTGTTCTGATCCATCCATCTTGGAGACTCCCAGGTAATGTGAATATTAGACAGGGGGAGTCAGTGCAATAGTTGGTACATATTAGATAACCATCTTCGAGCAGCTTGCAGAGTTCGAGTAGGCAGATTCAGAGCAGTCAATTAGCATAAGTACAGTGACAGATGGGTCAGCATTGTGGACACTTGTGCATCATAGGCATGGACAATATGAACAAATATGGATTAGTAGGTCTAGACAGATACATGTCAGTGGATGAGAGATTGGGTTCATAGATTGGTTCATAGAGTGGTTCAGATAATGTTGGATGACTACTTGAATGCTTAAAATATTGAATGATTTATTTTTGAATGATTTATATATATGTCATTTGATTACTCAAGGAAGCACCAATGGACAATAACTCCAAAAGGAAGCAGGCATAGGAAAACCTATATTATTCTACACGACATCTTGTAGAGAAGTTAAAGGGAGAGATTCTTCAAATGCATGGAGATAGAGTTAGATGTTTGGAGAGAGCACAGAGGCATGATTTCAGAGGAGATATGGCCACATAAGGAGCATGAGTGATATGAATTCATTATTACATTAGAGTGATACTCTTTTTCAAAAGAGAAGATATTATTCAGATGAAGGGAGAGAGAGTAATTAGAGGATAAGAAATACATAGAAAGATCAAAGGCATTTAGACAAGGGGAGTAGCCCCAACGAGAGTTCAGTTAGGGGGAGAATCCCTAAAGGGAGATACCCTTTGCAATTGATGTCAAAGGGGAGAGATAGAAACATTGATGATGAGAGATGCCAGTGTTTCCATGACTAAGTGTTTCCATCAATGTTGGTGTTTCCATTAATGCCAAAGGGGGAGATTATGGGACAGTTGGTTTAGATTGATGGATAGTTGGTTGTCATTGATTTCAACCTTTGGAGAGTGATATTGTAGATTGATTTCAACCCTTGGATAAGTCTAGTAGTGAATTTAGGTAGCATAAAGGTATTGGTAAGGGACCCGAGTTTAATTAAGGAATAAAGGCATGAAGATCAGTATATTTGCAGGTTAGACTTCTTTAGATGGATAATACATGTTTTGTCGTTTCTGATGATATGTGGAATGCCACATAACTCCGCATGGTTAGAAATTTATGGCCTTGTGGAGTTGGAGAACCCTCATGAGTTTTCTAGAAGTCCTAGAAGGTCAAAGATGTCAAAATTATTCTAGAATCTCCTAGAAGAAGTTGACTAGTCAAATGGGTGAAACTAGGAGTTAATCATGGGTTAAGTGGTTGTATTAAGAAAATAATTAAAAATAAATTAGCTGCAACTAGAAGTGGAGAACTTACTATTTGTGGGAAGTGGTTAAGTTAAGTGGACAAAGTGGAAAAAGTGGTTAAGTGGATAAAGTGGCTAAGTGGACAAAGTGGTTAAGTGGATACTTAACCATTTAAGTGGACAAAGTGGCTAAGTGGACAAAGTGGTTAAGTGGATACTTCTAGAGGAAGCTACTTGGAGAGTATAAATAAGAGAGAAAGGGTATCCCATTAGCACCTATTGAGCATATTGAATATCTACAACTGACTAAGGTAACCAAAGGAGATTTAAGGCTAATTTCATAGGGAAGGTGAAATAAAGAAGGCTGAAAATTAAAGGGAGGATAAAGTCTTTTGATGATGCTTTCTAAGGTATGTTATTTACAGGTCATCTCATCATTTTTGCAATACAGTTTTTTCTAGAATGATTCAGATATCGAAATATGTAGGAAGTTGAGACGACATATCCAAGTAATTGTGATAAAAATTTCATCTTATAGGTCATTGTAGTTTCGGAATTACACTTCATGGAAGATAGGGTTTGTGGCTAGTCCCAAAACTAGTCTAAAACAGGTGTTCCAGGTAAAAACGTTATAAATTATTCATATCAGATCCAAATTTAGTGAGACCAAATGCATTGGATAGAGTACAATATGTAGTATGTTTTTTATCATTTTCAGATCCATATAGTAAAGAGTATGTGTGTGGCATACTCACCAATTTAGCTCTCTAGAATAAGCCATAATTCAACGAGGTCTGTCATTTTTGCTATAACTCCTTTTCTGTGAGGTTCCAAGAAGTGAAACCTAGAGGAATTGTAGACAAGACACTGAACAACATTGTGTACCATTTTCAGACCTTATTTATTATAGGTACATAGTTATGATTGTTGCAAGTTAGGGTTGTTGACTAATCCAAAATTAGTCATGTGAGACCAAAGTAAAGTTTGATGAAAATTCTAGTCTCTTTTTGTTGAAGTTAAGGAAGGTCTATAGGTATGTGATCACATACACTAGGTCTGTTACAGAGTTACAAGTATTTTTATATTCATGTTTTTATGGTTACAGTTGGTCATGACATGGTACATGCTTGAGGCTACATAACAATGAGGTTTGACACATGGTTTTATGTAAGTGTTTACGGTATTTGGCTTACGGATTTGTGATGTATTGCTAGAGGACTCTTATCGGTTGTCTTGATGTATGTTTTGGTATATGGTTGAGGTATATGTGGAGTTCATGGATGAGATCCTTAGTTTATGAGTTGGCATATACATGAGGTGTATGGTATGGTGATGTTGGTACATCTTGATGAGGCATAGTTTGACTTGTTATTGATACATGATTTGTACATGCTTGGTACATTGTTAGAGGCACTTGTTGGTAATCTTTTTGGACATATTTGTAGTGATATTGGCACATGTTTTATGGTTGACATGGCATAGAGATCTTGGTATTGTTGATGGTTTTGAGGTGTTATGATGTGCATGGTTGATGCACTTGTGATGGTATAGGTTGTGCTAGTTGTTGATGTACATGATTGGTTGATGAGATTATTGTGACAGGTTATTGGCATAGGTTGTTGGTTACGAGTTGTTGGTATAGGTATTGCTACAGGTTGTTGGTTACAAGTTGTTGGTACAGGCATTGCTACATTTTATTGGTACAATTTGTTACAGGTTGACAATGACAAAGTGACAATGACAGTGGTTGATTCAGTGACAATGAAATTTTTTCTACATTTGGCAATTATATTTCAGGGTGGCAGGACTAATCTGTATTTTATGATCATAATGAAATGAATATAGATTATTAAAATATGATTAACAAGGAATAACAGAGATACAGTAAAATTGGTTTTCTATTCAATAAGGAAATAAGTTGAAACTGTAAAATGCAGCGGAAAACAAGCTTGTTGGAATGGTGGTGGCTTATCTCTGAGAAGAGATGTGACGACTGCACTCATTCGTAATAAGATAATTACAATGAGGCTCTGAAGTCCTTTTTACAATAAACATGAATGTCAAAAACCCTAGACATCCAAAAACCTAACCCTAGGAGATGAAGCGTCAAAATTCATGTGGGCCTCGTTTGAGTAAGTTAGTACATCAACTTCCCGGGGTCATAAATTTTGCATACAATCTTTATTTTAGGCACGCGGTATCCCATTGGAAAGGTCTATCCGAGGACTACACATTTTTTTACTATCTATCAAAGGTCATTTATAACTTTGGCTAGCCCTAAAAATGTTGTTTAGGGCCTCAAAACGGCCTTGCAAGTCAGGGACCTGAAATCTAGGAAAAAAAACTGCCAAACTGGAAAACTGCCAAAATGAACTAGTTGGAATAGGTGGGAGGCCACCAAAATCCATCTACATCAATCCTCCCCCCTTAGGAAGAAATGGTCTCCATTTTTTTGAGATCCCCCATCAGATGAGGAAATTTCTATTGAACTTGGCCCCAGGTGAGCCACTTTCCTTGGTGTAGGAGATGCCCTGCTTTGACAACTTGATAAAGATGGATCCTTTGCTGTCGGGTGCCCTTGATCTGTGTGTCCAAAATATGATCATTGGATGCATGTTGCATGCATTCAGGTTTGATCTATGTTGGTGTCAACTTCTCTGTTATCTCTGAGGTGTCCAATAATGGTGGGAAATACGGTCGAAGGAGAGCCACGTTGAAGACTAGGTGCAGGCCAAGGAAAGGGGGAATGTTGAGTGCAAAATAATTGTCACCCACAGCCTTGGTGATGGTGTATGGCCCATACTGGAGTGAGAGAAGCTTACGATGGGGCCTCGTAATGGATTCTTTCTACAAGTGCAACCTAACTTTGTCCCCCACCTGAAACTTATGTGGCACTCGGTGTTGATCGTGGCGCTGCTTGTACTTGGAATTGGACTTATGTAAATTATCCTAAACATGTTGGCGGATGTGTTGGATCCGCTCAATGAATCGGGTGGCTTTGTCAGCTCCTGGTGGAGCAGGGGACAAGTCAGCCGAGGTGGTCTTCAGGGGTAGTGCAACATCCATGGGACCCAATGGTTGGAATCCCGACCTCACCTGAAAGGGGTTGTGGACAGTTGAGCTATGCAGGGCTCGGTTGTAGCTATGTTGGGCATATGGAAGACTCTCATCCCATGTGCAAGGGTTCTTGGAATTGTACATGTGTAGGATATGTACGATCATCTGATTGACAACCTCATTTTGACCATCTGTCTAGGGGTGGAAGGCAGTGGATTTGGTGAGGTTGGTATCTAGCAGTTACTAGAGGCTCGACCAGAATGTGCTGAGGAATCGACTATCCCAATCTGAGACAATGGTTTGTGGGATCCCAAAGTGTACCCAGACGCATTCAAGGAAGAGCTTGGTAGTGGCCTTTGTAATGATGTTCTTCTTGCAGGCGGTCAGAATCGCCATCTTGGAAAAGCGATCAACAACAAAAAAAACACAGTCATTACCCCTCTTGGTGGACGGGAGGCCCGACATGTATTCCATTGATATGGATTCCCACGGCTTGTCGAGAGAATTCAAAGGGGTGTACAGGCCCTGTTTCTTAGTGGTCGGTTTGGCAATAGCGCATGCAATGCATGACCTGATATACTTGTCGACATCCTGTCGAAGTTTCGGTCAGTAGAAATGTTTCTACAACATTGCCACTGTCTTTTCGACGCCAAAGTGTCCAACCACCCGACTGTAGTGATATTCCCAAATTAGCTTCACGTGCTCGCTTGGTGGAACACAAAGATGGCCTAGACGACACAACAACCCATTCTGAAGATGGAAATCAATGACCATTGAGTTTTCTTCCAACATTTGGTAGGTGGTAGAGAAGTCAAGGTTTGCCTCATAGAGGTGGGGCCATATGGAGGTCTCATGGTCGCAAGAGTCTAACACCATGGTGAGTGTTGTGATTGGAGGTCGGCTGAGGCAATCAAAAACTCAGTTGGTACTTCATGTTTTATATTTGATGTTGAGGTGTAACTTTTGTAAGTATGTGGACCACTTCTGATGGTGGTCATTATGCAATTTTCCTTAGGTTTGCATGAACTGTAGTGGCTTGTGATCAATGTGGATGATTGTCTCCTTCCCTAGAATATAATGTCTCCACTGGTGGCAGGCTTGCACAATGGAGTACATTTCTTTGTATTAAGTAGGGTACTTACAGACAACATCTAATAGTGTCTCATTGTGAGACGCCATAGGGTGGTCATGTTGAGTGAGAACGGTGCTCGCAGCATAGTCTGAAGCATCTATCTCGATCTCAAAGGGATGCTATAGGTCCAGTAATGAAAGTACTAGGGATGATCACAAACGTTGCTTCAATTCATCGAAGTCTTATTGTTGGGACAGGCCCCACACAAATTTTTCCTTACTGCCACCCTTGGTTACTTGGGTGAGGGCCCATGCAAATTGAGATAATCCCAAAATGAACTTGCGATATAAATTGGCGAGGCCCAAGAAGCTCTGAAGATCAGTGAGTGTGGTTGGGGTTGGCCAGTAATAGATGAACTGGATCTTGGATGGATCCACATGCACACCATTTTCATGAACGATGTATCCTAAGTAATGGACCCTATCCATGCCGATGGAGCATTTTTTCAATTTTGCATATAGTTTGTGTTGTCGCAGAGTGTGTAGAACCTGTTGAATATGCTACAAGTGTTCCGCCCAAGTCTTGTTGTAGATGAGGATGTCATCTAGATACACCACTACAAAAGTACTAGTGAAAGGTCGCAAGATATCATCCATCATCATCATAAAATTTGTTGGAGCATTTGTCAAACCAAAGGCCATGACCAACCATTCAAAAAGACCTTATTTTGACTTGAAGGCAGTCTTCCATACATCTGTTTGTTCTATTGGGACCTGGTGGTAGCCAGAATTCAGATCAATCTTACTGAATTATTTGGCCCACATGAGTTGATCAAGGAGGTCGTCGATTCGGGGAATCGGGTACCGGTTCCAGACTATTATTTTATTCAGGGCCCGGTAATCAATGCAAAGTCTCCAGGTCCCGTCTTTCTTCTGCACCAATACAATTGGTCTCCCAAAAGGAGATGAGCTGGGATGGATGTGCCCCTTGTGGATAAATTCTTGGATCTGCCTCTTGATCTCCACGTTTTCTAATAGAGAGAGGTAGTAGACCAACCCATTGGGTAGCGATGCACCTGGGGTCATATCGATGGGATGCTTGACCTGGTAGTGCAAAGGTACCCCGGTAGGAGAGGAGAAGATATATGATTATTCTTCCACGACATTATCCACTTGCTTCTATTGTGTGGAGATATCGGTCGTGGAGGCCCTCGATGTGGTTGCGATCTTTCGCTTACTCTGAGAGAGAATCACGAAGAAGACAAATTTCCCGGTCTGAGAGATGGACCTTCCTGCATTTCTTGGTAGAGATCAAGGAAATAACACTAAAAGGGACTACCTCGGGTATCCTGTACAATTTCTTGTTCAAAGTAATAATAATTCTACGAGGCCTAGACTCATATACAACATGACATTTCCATAAATAAGGTTGGCCCAAAATAACATTACAAACTTCGAGAGGAGCAACATCACACAATACCTCATCTTTGAAGGGCTTGATGTTGTATGATAGTTGACACTGTTGGCTGAAGTGGAGATCACTTCCTTGGCGGAGACATCCAATGGTGTAGGGATGCGGGTGCAGCATTGTCGACAGGTCCAGCCGCTTGATGACCTCTGTTGAGATCAGGTTTTTTCTGGCTACTGCCATCAACGATGAAGTGCAGTGGGGTGCCTTTTTCCCACATTTGTGAATGGAAAAGGTACTCGCCCTCTTCTGGCTCATCTGGTTCACTAGGATGGAGCTTGGTGGTAGCAACGGGGGCACTGGGTTCCGCGCAATGACCCATATTCCCATTTCTAGTTCTGACTCAGAGTCAGAACCCACATCTGATTCATAGGATTTCACTTCGGCCACCAGTGACTTCTTTGAGCGACAATCAACAGTGTTATGCCAAGGGCTCTTATGGAATTCACACCACTCCCCTATATCCTTCTTTGTCTTTCTGGTGTCCTTATTTGCTTGCAGCTTGGAATGGTTTTCTAGATACTTTCCATCTTTGTTTTGTCCTTTTTTCTATAGGTTGGGGCCTCCCTTTCCTGGTTTTTGTTGCACGGGGTTCCCGGGCCCAAATTGTCGTGTCTTTTGTTTGAGCTTCTGCTCGATTTTGATGACATATCAATAGGTTGCGCCCAAGGATGAGATGTATAGAAATTCCATTTCGATCTAGATGTATCTATGCATAGCACCATGATACTTGAGCACCAAATGTCGCTCTGAATCTTTGATACCCATCTTGGTGCACAGGGTATCGAAGATATTTGTGAAATCTAGCACTGCTTGTTCTCTTTCTTGCCACAGTGTGTTCCATTTGGTATACATGTCGTCATAACTTCTGATAGGGTAGTATTGTTCCTTAATAGCATCCTTGAAGGATTCCCAGGTGGTCGCGACTGTAAATAATGAGGGTTCCTCTGTTTCCTTTTGCTCACAAAAAGTTTCCCACTAATTTTTTACATGGGGAATGACTTTGAGGAGCGCAAAAGTAATTTTTTCTCTATTTGAAAAGTTACAGACAGAAAAATACCCTTCTAGTAGATTCAACCACTTGTCTACAACATATGTGTCTATCTGACCTTCAAATATAGGAATATTGAAGTTGATTTGTGCCTTGAAGGGGGCGGTGCCTCCGCTCAAGGAAGATGAGTCGCATGTTGGTAGTCGCTGGAGGATTTGCGTGAAACTATCCATCATCTCATTCCTTTTTTGCGTGAGGGATTCCTCAAGAAACATTTTGAAAGGATCTCTTGTCCCGTCATATTTATTTTCTCCTGACATGAGAGGTTGTGTGGGCATGCGAGAGCTTTTGTCCTCAACAAAAACAAGCTCGAGACCCAATTCTTTATACCCTGACCTCATTGGGGACATGCATTAAGACGACAAGGAGTAGATCGCTCTTATACCATTGATCCAGATTTTATGAGCAGAACAAAATGAATACAAATTATTAAAATATGCTTAACACAGAATAACAGAGATACAGTAAAAACAGTTTCTGTTCAATAAGGAAATAAGTTGAAACTGTAAAATGCAGCGGAAAACAAGCTTGCTGAAATGGTGGCAACTTGTCTCTGAGAAGAGATGTGATGGTTGTGCTCATTCAAAAGAAGATAATTACAATGAGGCTCTAAAGGAATTTTTACAATAAACAAGAATGTCAAAAACTCTAGACATCGAAAAACCTAACCCTAGGAGATGAAGGGCCAAAAGTCATGTGGGCCCCGTTTGGGTAAGTTAATACATCAATTTCCTAGGGTCGTAATGTTTTCATACGATCTTCATTTTAGGCGCATGATAGATCGTTGGAAAGGTCTACCCGAGGACTACACATTTTGTTGATATCTATCAAAATTCATTTCTGACTGTGACGAGCCCTAAAAACATTGTTTAGGGCCTCAAAATGGCCCCGCAAGTCAGGGACCCGAAATCTAAGAAAAAAAACTACCAAACTGGAAAACTGCCAAAATGAACCAGTTGGAATAGGTGGGAGGCCACCGAAATCCATCTGGATCAAGCACAGGACAAGGATAGGTGGTTGGAGCCACCTTCTGATTAGAGCTGGAGAACCAGGGAGTTGGAGCTTCCTTTAGGCTGGAGCCTCCTTTTGGTTGGAGCCAGAGAATTGGGTGGTTGTAGCCACCTTCCGGTTGGAGCTGGATAACACAGGGGGGTTGGAGCCTCCTTCTGGTTGGAGCCAGAGAATTGGAAGTTGGTGCTTCCTTGAATATAATTCTTAAATACATATAAGAAAAGCATTCTGTGGTTTTCACCCACATTGGGTTTCCAGGTAAAATACCAGTGTATTGTGCATTGTGTGGATGTGTTTATTATTGTTTATTATGCACTAATGGATGTTAATGTTATATGATGCCATAACATATTAATGATGAACTGATGAACATTGTTGAATAAGTTAAAGGAATATAAATTGTGGTTACAAGTGTATAAATTGTTGATTACTGATTCAACCCCCCTCTCAGTAATCCAACACTTCTATCTTTCATCAAAGTAGATGTTTTAAATAATTTCATTTCATTGTGTATATTTTCTTTCAACCAGGTGATATATATTTTCATCATTTTCTCATCTATGAGATTGGATACTTGAGTTTCTAGGACCTCCCACTCTTGAGTGCATTCTTTATAAAAAAAATTGATGTAGGTGGCTAAATTTGGTGAAGATGTCTTCATCTTTATCATCGTAAAACTATTTAAAAACATATTGTGAAGGTTTTTTTTCTGATTTATCGAACTTTCTCTAGCTCCCTATATCCACAACATAAACCTATCAATAAGATTAGTATTTTTTAAGAAATCTTGGATTTTATGTTTAGTTCATTCTTCTTGAGCTTGTGCCTATATTTGATGTAGGTCTTCTTTTCATTCTTTGATGTGTCAGTTATAGTCTGAGTTGATTCAAAGCCTCATGAACAAAAAATTTTGGTCCTTTCTATGAAATATTTGTATTGTCTTCGTTGATGACATTTTGATTTATAGAAAGACTTCGGAGGTACATGTGGAGCATGTTGATAAATCCCTACAACTACTCTGAGATAGCTAGTTGTTCCACAAATGTTCCAAATGAACTTTTGGCATTTCTAAAGTGGAATACTTGGGACACATGGTCAGTAGAATAGGGGCACGAGTGGATCTCAAAACAATCGAGGCTATGAAAGATAGGCCATGCCTTAAGACTTTGAAAAGTTTACATGCTTCCTTAGGATTCAATAGTTACTACCAGAAGTCTGTGCAGAATTATGGTGATGTAGGAGCATCAAGAGCACATCTACGGGTATGTCAAAGACCCAAGATGAGAATGATGATGGTGGTGATGCAAGGGGTGTAAAGGTACATGTATGCAGACTCGTTATGGAAGAATGGTTGATGAACCATGTACGAGAAAGAGTTTCCTAGAGAACCGGCATATACAATGGCTCGTGACCCATGTATTATGGTGGATGGATACTCTTGTATATGGACTTCAACTTATATTTATGGTTGTATGTACAATTTGGAAATTAAAGAAGATTAAGAATGAAGAAGACCAAAGATCCTGGAAAACCTAAAAACAAGTCAAAGGGCCTATGGACAATTTAATGAAGATTTCTTATGAAGAAGGGGGCATTGCTATTTGTAATGTTTAATGAAAATATGAAGAAAAATGTAATAATGTAGACTAATTCCAGAAGTCTACGTAAGAATGAGAGATGGAGAGAAATGAATAGATGTAGGGATGAGGATTCTTGAGAGAATCATGGAGATATTTTGGAGAGATCATGGGATTTAATTATAGAGATGGTTCTATATTCGTTTGAACTAACTACCTAATTATGAAATAATTGTTACCTAATTATGAAATAATTGTTATGGTCACCTATAGTTATATAAGGGACCATTTGTACACAAATTCAACATATGAGAATGGTTTTATAATAAAATCTCCCCTTCTTGGGATTGGACCATATTTTCTGGTGTCCCTTGCTTTGCAAATATAGTGTACGTGTGTTTTTTTTCAGCTGTGGATCTGACACCATCATGTGGTATCAGAGCAATATTATTGTGAGGTTTTGAGAGATAGATGTATGGTTTTTAATAGAGAATTGTGCCACCTATGTGTGTGTGTTTTTCTCTTGCATTAACTATTGATTAGTGGAGAATCCTTGATTATTGAAGGCGTTGTGGAAATTGTGGCATGAAAAAGAAGCCACTGGTGTGAGCTGGAATAAAAAAATAATCACGTCACATTATTGATGACTTGCACGCAAATTTTAACATGTGGAACCCAGATCAATTCTATCTTGAATCGTTGATGATCATCATGCGCCTAGCAATGCAAGCAAGTCACTGAACATATGGAGCATTAGTGGAGCGTGATTATTCTCATGAAGCCCATTCAAAAAGGCCGAATGCATGGGAAGACCTGTGGATATTTGAGCTACTGGCCCAAATTGTTTTGTGATCTACATGCTGAGAAAGTAGGCTCTGAGATTTTTTTTGAAAGCAATTTAGGTTATCTACAAAGGAACTCTTACAAATAAGATTGCATCTACTCTCTGTAAGGTTTGTGATAAAATTCCATAACCACACTAGTTTGTTTTCATTGATAGTTGTGAAAGTACTCTATTCATATTTTGTTGTGTGTGGTTGTGATCGGATTGTTCTTGTTGACATCTATGTGGAGGAAGATATTGTTGTAAGGCCGAGAAGCGTTAGTATTTGATCGATCCGAGGATGAAGTGAAACTCATGTGCGAAAGTCTATGAAAAGTGAGATAAATATCCAAAGAGAATATGGAGGTTGGTGTCTTGCAAGCTAGTAGAGAACTCATCAGTATCGTGTGAGATAGCAGGACTCGAGATCGAGACTAGAGATGCATTTGTTCTTTGTTTTTGGAATCAAAATGTTGTAGATAGGTCTCAATGAGTCATGTGCAGAGGAGAAGGTCACGTTCTTAGGCTTTGTGCAATGTTAGCTTCTCACAACCAAAGGTCGCTTTCTCAACGAGCAGAGGAATCACCTACTTTCATAAGAACATTGGAGAACCTTGGATGTTGAAATTATGCCTGCGATTGTAGAAGCAATTTTAAAAATTATATATTTGTCTACATATTTTTTTCATTTTATCTGTTGGGTGTTTGTGCACTATCAATACTGCAACAACCCACATTTAAAAAAAAAAGGGTCCTTCAAATTTTGGACCAGAAAGTGGCAATCAAGGGTTTTATGATAACAAAAATATCATCAAGTGACGATGAATATTTTGAACTAGATTTAATCCAGATGAAGTGAAGAAGAGGAAACAACTGTGGTGCGAAAATCCTGGCAAAATAGTGGTAAGAGAAAGATCAGTTTTTCAACCTTTGCTACAGGAATTGTACATGGACTGCAACTAGATGTACTTATGATGATATTTCCTACGCGTGCCTTGCCTTCACATGTATGTTCTTGTTTGGAACCATTTTTTCAATGGGTAGTTATAGTGTATTTATTAGGTTTTGCAGTGAAGCACTAAAAAGGAGAGTTCCAATAATAACTGAAAAACTAACAAGGGTGTCAACACTTAGAGGAATAACTCTTGGAGTAGCTATTTTCTCAACCAGTTATTTGGCTTCAGTGTATTTTAAATTTTTTGTTAGCAACAAACTTCCCTTCTCATATCTTTGTACATTAATGCTTGCTCTAGAAAATAACATCATTATGAAGAGCTTGTTGTGATCTTTCCAACGGGGAAAACGACGCCTCAAACAGAGCTCATATGTTAAAGTTATCAATGGTCAAAGTTCCATTCAACCAAGTCAAAGGTCAAAGGGAAAAGTACCAAAAAAGTAACATGTGTCACCACTATAGGGGTGACACGTGGCATGGCCTATAGAGACACGTGGCATTGAGCTAGCATATAACTGTGTAGGGTACCAAATGGCGTGGTAAAACTATAAGATGACAAGTGGCATAAATAATCATTTGACACATGGCAAGAGTCAACCAAGTCAAAGGTCAAAGGGCAGAGTACCAAAAAAAATAACATGTGTCACCACTACAAGGGTGACACATGGCATGGCCTACAGAGACACGTGGCATTGAGCTGGAAGCTAACTGTGCAGGGTACCAGATGACAAGGTCCAACTGTAAGATGACAAGTGGCATAAATCATCATTTGACATGTGGAAAGGTTCAAATAATAAGAGGTTGCCACGTGGTAGCCTCCCATTGGCTAGTTATGGATGACGTTATTTAAAATATGGTTGGAGCCGAAGGGAGTCAAACATGGGCCTCTAGCATAACAACCCAACAACTTAACCAACGTGTCGTCGCATATTACTTAACAAATATATGGCACATAACTTATTTCAAGTTGTTATTTGGTTGCATTGTGCAGAAAAAGGGTCGAGGGCTTAGCCCTCGACCCATGATCTTTTGCATGCACAAGAACCATGCCCCTATATTCGTGAGGGCCTAACAAACATGTGCTCCAATTCAAAGAATATTAAAACCATATATTATATGGTTTGTTAACAAAACCACACCAACCAATTATGCCATGTGCTCATTTAATAAATGATTTTTGTTATGTATTTAATATTTGTTATAACAAAAGGCAAGAGTAAAGGAGTTAGGTGGGATTTGACCCCCCAACCTCCCCTATATAAAGGAGTCAACTTACCATAGCACAATAACACTCATTTGATGCTAAACCAATATGCACTAAGTCTTTTATAATGCAAATTATGTAGTCTTTTGGGAGATATAAGGTGTTTATAGTCACTGGATTCGTTTTTTCGAAGCGGTCCTGATGGTGATAATATTGTTTCTCTTTTGTAATCCAGAAGGCTATAAATTGAGTGTTTTGTAATCGAGCATTTGTAATAGTAGTCTTTCGTGCCAATAACTCTATGCTAAGTTTTTTTAAGTTGGTTCGAATTTTGAGACAACAAGAGATTGTGTACATTGTTTTGTGTGTCAAGGGGTGTCTGGGGCACTGTGGAAAAACATAGTCGACTTTATACTCAGTCTTCTCAGTTTTTCAAGAGGATCGCAAGGGTGGTGTCATTTTCTACATTAGAGAAACATATTTGAAGGGTATATTCGACTCTTTTATTGTAAACCATCTTATTGTACTTTCAACAATTATTGAGCATTTATAGAGCGGTCTCACTAGTTGGAAGTATAATTATTGTGTTATGTGGTTATTATTACTACTTTCAGGTGATTTTTTATATGCTCATGTATGATTATGCAAGTTATGATCTTCAGTTTATGTGTTTGGTAAAGTAAGATATGACACTTCCATGCTATAAGCATTGTCAATAAAAGAATCTTGGAATAAGAAAGTGGTGTCATACTTAATAGTATTTGAGGATCAAGTGATATTAGAGACACTCGGTTCAGATCAAGCAGTATATGATTTCTAATCCATTTTTAGATCAAGTGGTATGAGGGTAGGTTTGACAGGTGAATGCTTACAAGGTCTAAACACAAGTGTGGTGAAGGAAAACTTGAGAATTATAATTTGAATATTGGTTCAAGGAGGTTCACTCGAAGAGAAGAGATGGCTTCAACAAGGAAAATAGGTCCTTATGAATCTGAAGAAGATTTCTTCAATGCATTTAATTAGATGAAGACACTGGTGGAATATTTTTACAGTGAGAGAGGAATATGAAAAGGAGAAAGTTATGGACAAGTTAATACAGAAGATGATCCTCCTCCTTCTCCACCTTCTTCAAGACCTCCTTCTTCATCTCCTTCCACACCTTCATCTCCTTCCACTTCTCCGCTCTCATCTTCGCGTAAGAAAATTTCTTCAAGAAAGCCATTGTTAAAGTTGGATGTCAATTTTAACTTGCCTATGTATAATGGTGAGCCTAATGCATAGAAACTATACATTTGGATTCGAAAAATGGAAGTTTACTACCGTGTTCAACAGATTGATGAAGACTAGGTAAAGATTCAATTGGCCTATCTTCTCCTTGAAGGCACAATATTTATTTGGTGGGAAGGTAAACTTCAGGAAGGTATCCAAAAGAGCGGTGAGATTCTCTCTTCTTGGTCAGAATTCAAAGGTGCATTAAGAAAACAATTTTACCCTTTGGCATACCGACAAAAAGAAATTATCAAATGGAAATATTTGAGGCAAGGAAAAGGATAGACTGTGCATGATTTTACTGAGGATTTTAGGAAGAAATCATTGGCTTTAAATATTTCATTACATTCTACATAAACCCTTATGAAATACATTGGTGCTTTGCACGGTTACATTTGTCATACTCTTCTTTTGTTAAATCCCACTGATTTTGATGAAGTATGTGTTCAAGTTGTACATCTTGAATCCAGGGGGAAAGATACCAAAAATGGTTCCTCCAAGGAGTTTTCTCAGCAAAAGGGAAGTAAGAACAAGGGAAAATACAAATATGTAGCTACAGTAAAGAAGGAAGAAGCAAATCTCACATGTACTCATTGCAAGAAAAGCGGGCATGATGAAGATCGTTGTTGGAAGTTGCATCATGAATTAAGGCCTAAAAAGTATGGAGGAAAAGGAAAGCAAAATGTTGTTGTCACGGTCCAACAAGATTTGGGATCTGAATCAGGTGACAAGACACAAAACATAGGTGTAGGTGTTGTGAATGCAAGCAAGAATGTGTTTATGATGTCTGCAAAAGCAAGTGAAGGATGTGATAATGAAATATTCAAGTTATCTTCTAGTCATGAAGTGTTTCAGAATCCTCTAAAGTTTCCACATGAAGGTTGTTACATGCAGGTGACATAGATTTTTCCAGGGAGCGCAGGAATGTTGTTAATTCATTGTTAGTAGCATCTATATGTTCGCTACTACTGTTGATATGTTGTGCATGGCCAGTAGTGAAAAATATGAATGCAGATAGATGTGGAAGTCCAAGAATGATTTATTATGTTAGCAGCATTATTTTATCCTTCATCCTTGTTATTCAACTGATTGTAATGAGCCAAGTGGTCCAAGCATGCGGAAGAGATACAGGTCAAGTGGGGAGGCATCTCCCTCATTTAATGTAAATCTTTTAGAGGTCCAAAAACCTCCAAGTGGGGAGGAATGATCAAGGAGGATCCAGAGACACTCATTGAGGTCCAGGAGGACCCAGAACGCTCACAGGGGTCCATAAGCGATCCAAAATGCTTGAAGTTTGATCATCTTAAAATCTCTATAAAATGGAATCATTGCGAAGATCTTGTTGTCAACTTTCCAACAATGCAAACAAAGCTTGTATGCGAAAGTTATCAATAATCAAAGTTCCAGTCAACCAAGTCAAAGGTCAAAGGGTAGAGTACCAAAATGTGACTTGTGTCATCACTGCAAGGGTGACACGTGGCATGGCCTACAGAGACACATGGAATTGAGTTGGAAGTTGACTGTGCAGGGTACCAGATGATGTGGTCCAACTGTAAGATGACAAGTGGAAACAATCATAATTTGACACATGGCAAGGTTTAACCAATGAGAGGCTGCCACATGGAAACCTCCCATTGGCCAATTATGGATGAGGTTATTTAAAATTTGGTTGGAGCTTAAGGGAATCGAACTCAGGCCTCTAGCATAAAATCCCAACAACTTTATCAACACGCCATCGCATATTACTTAACAAGCATATGGCACAAAATTTATTTCAAGTTGTTATTTGGTTGCATTGGGCGGAAAAAGGGTCGAGGGCTAAGCCCTCGACCCATGATCTTTTGCATGCACAAGAACCATGCCCTAATATTCGCGGGGACTAAAAAACATGCGCTCCAATTCAAAGACTATTAAAACCATATATTATATGGTTTGTTAACAAAACCACACCAACCAATTATGCCATGTGCTCATTTAATAAATGATTTTTGTTATCTATTTAATATTTGTTATAACAAAAGTCAAGAATAAAGGAGTTAGGTGGGATTCAACCCCCCCCAACCTCCCCTATATAAAGGAGCCAACTTACCATAGCACGACAACACTCATTTGGTGTTAAACCGATATGCACTAAGTCTTTTATAATGCAGATTATGTAGTCTTTTGGGAGATACAAGATGTTTATAGTCACCGAATTCATTTTTTCGAAGCGGTCCTGATGGTGATAATCTCATTTCTCTTTTGCAAGACAAAAGGCTATAAATTTAGTGTTTTGTAATAGAGCATTTGTAACAACAGTATTTCATGCCAATAAATCTATGCTGATTTTTTTTAAGTTGGTGTGAAATTCAAGACAACAAGATATTGTGTACATTGTTTTGCGTTCCAAGGGGTGTCTGGGGCACTGTGGAAAAACATAGTCGACTTTATACTCATTCTTATCAGTTTTTCGAGAGGATTACAAGGGTGATATCTTTTTCTACATTAAAGCATCAGATTTGAAGGGTATCTTCGACTCTTGTATTGTAAGCCATCTTATTGTACTTTCAACAATTATTGAGCATTTATAGAGAGGTTTCATTGGTTGGAAGTACAATTATTGCGTTATGTGGTTATTATTACTACTTTCATGTGATTTTGTATATGCTCATGTATGATTATGCAAGTTATGATATTCATTTTATGTGTTTGGTAAAGTAAGATAACACTTCCATGCTATAAGCATTGTCAATAAAAGAATCTTGGAATAAGGAAGTGGTGTCATACTTAATACTATTTGAGGATCAAGTGATATTAGAGACACTCAGTTCAGATCAAGTGGTGTATTATTTCTAATCCATTTTTGGATAAGGAAAAAATTCAAGTTGAAAGGAATTTGTTGTAATTATAAGAATCGTTAATTGTTTTGCAAGAAGAGAATTGTATGTAGAAGGTATAAACTTTGTAGTCAAATCGAAGAAGGCAATGGCAAAGGAAGTAGCTCAGCGAATTCATGGATATGGTACAAGAGGAGAAGGGATTGAAGCATGAGTTATAGCCATATATCCTATCAAAACTAAAGAAGAAATTGAAGTCTTAGCCATAGTCATAGTCCTATGGATGAGCATCCTAGTGTAAAGTGATTGTTGTCAAAATTATGAAGACCGCTAAAGAAATTGGTACGACTTAAATCCATACTCCAGCTAGATCATTGTTCCATGGTTTTTATTGGCTAGATCCTTGGAGGAATATAAGGGCATATACCCTCCACCATTTTTTATCATTATTGTTGGTTGAAAAGTTTATTGCAAAGGTTGCTAGGAAGAGTAAAAGGGCTTACACCCTCCTAGACTTTACCTTATTAGGGTTACTTGCTCAAGGGAGTAAAGTGGATTACACCCATTGAGAAGTAGTAGGCCTAACCTAATACAAGAAGAATCCATAACCCATTTGGCAAGGCACTAATCTTTTATTGCATTGGATAAATAAATTACTTGCATTGGTAAACATGATTTTGAGGGATATTGATCTTGTTCAAGTTGGAATATTTTCTTGGTGTCTTAAGCTTGCTAAAGTCGATAGGACATTTTGATTGGCCTAGTAGTTCTTGAGTTGTAATCAATCAAAATGTACAACCAGTAGGGTTGCAGAAAAACATACTCTATTTCTTACTTTTACTTGCATTTCAATCGTGGAAATTTGCTTGTAAACCACTATTATCATTCTACTACTTATTAGTTAATTTTTTGTCGGATTACTTGTTATTTTTCGTGGTTGAAACTTGTTGTTGTAGTAAATATTTGCTACAGCCACTTGGATGTTACAATTATTCTTTGAAAACACTATCTAACAACCTCCATTCATCGTCAAAGTTTGTGCTTCAATATTGGAAAGTTATCTATTGGTTTAGTGCTTCATTCTCCAATAAATACTTGACAATTTTGATGGTTATTTATGCATTAATTAATTGATTTCATTTCCGATATATACTTTTGTTTACTTTTGTAATTTAGGACAACAAGCTTCGCTTTCTTGTCCATTGGAATATTGTGCTTGTATACTTGTCTTTCTCTTGTCTTGGGAAGGTATAACTATCTTCTACAGGTACTCAAGCGTCTGGCAACCATTAACCATCACCAAGACTTGTTTCCAAGCCATATTCCATCTCATAGATTGACCTATAGGTGTATAACCTTTCGCCTCTCCACTTTACATCTCATTTCCCTCTACGGTCACCCAGAATTCCCCCCTTGTGTAGGATTTATCCTTCACTAAATCAACGGGAGGGTTTATTTAAGTTGATAGTGGATAGACTCTCCCATAGTTCTCGTCATCTTGTGGATTGGGTTGGGATTTTCCCAACCTACAATTTGTGCGATAACATGCATCATGTTCATTTTTAGTGACAGCATGAAATGGAATTTATAAAAGTTAAAGATTGTGTTGTAGATAGAGACAAGAAAGTTAATCTTTCTTCATTATTTTTGTTATGTCCATAAAGGTGTCAAATGAGTTTAACACTCCAATTATATAATTTTGTAGATGTAAAGAGTCAAAGGGAAGTTATTTTTTATTACAAATCTCCTCAAATATTGTAAATGTCAAATGAGTGAAAAGTCTTCATATTGAAATTTTCACAGGTTGAAATTTGAGTTTTTAAAAGTTTATAGTGAAGTCCTCTTGCAAGTCAAGGTAGAAATAAAAGGCGAGTAAACGAGACAATTGAAAATAAAGTTAAAAGTATGTCATGTCATTGAAATTATTCTAAGTCTTGAATTGAGGTTGAAAGTTTGTAAAAAAATGAAGTTATTGATGTACAAAACAAAAAGGCGCATGATCGGTGTTACCCGACACCTTAACAAATTATGTCAAGTCATGTCATAAGTTGAAGTCAAGTTGAGAGTTTGGGGTCAAAGTAAACTGAAGTTTAAGTCATGTCACTGGTGCGTCAATTAATTTTGTCAAAACCAAGGTCATAGGTGTATTGCTAGTTTTTGCGTAATACAACAAGAAACATATCTGTAATCATGTAATTGCAAATATTGCAAGTGTCTTGTTGGAGGAAGACGTCCCTCCTACAAGATTTTTTTTACGCAAGTATTGTGTGGAAGATTCATAGAAAGAATCATGCAAGAAGAAGATGTTGACTCCATAGTAGCAGAAGATAATAGCAGAAAGAAGATCAATGAAGGATGAATATGATGTTGACTCCATGACACAGAAATGCAAGATTGATGCAGAAAGAGAAAAGGATGTAGGCTTCAAGAAAAAAGGATATTTGTGGCAGAACCCTACAACAAGAATGATGTAACATAAAGAAGAACAACTTCCATTTGCGGTTGGGTAGAAGTTGTTGAGACATCTCCACGGTTGCAAATGTGGGTAGAGTTGTCTAGAGAAAGGAGCAGGTGAAGCTCTTGAAGGAAAGTGAGAAAGTGGAAAATTCTACAGCTATGGTAGATGAGGAGCAGAGGAATCTGTTGGGCCCCAACAACTACCCCTAAATTTTTACAAAATTTAAAGGGCCCCCATTAGAATCTTGATAATTATAATGAGCTACAGAATCAACATTTTCAAATAGTTCCATACCTTGGCTTGCTTTGAGACAAACTTAAGACATTCACTATAGTATAAGACATTCATTACAAGAGTATATGTCAAAAGTTAGAAACAAGCATAGAAATCTCAATTTAAACAAAAACGTTATTTTTTATCAATTGCTTACTTTCGTTTAAATTATGATTGTGTGTTCTTTCTTTTGCTCATTAGCAAGTTTGACTATTTTGAATAATG
>SNQJ01S0062748.1:50272-78357 GCA_010110895.2 Picea sitchensis
GTGTTGTTCATATTTGATTCAGAAACTTTATCAAACAATCATTTTCGCAAGATTTCATGCAAACCTTGTAAACTGTATATAAACTGTTCATAATCATTTGTATATTCACATTCTTAGATAAATATTTGTAATTATTGTGTCGACTGTTAGAATCTTTTCTTGAGTTAGTTTATTTTATTTTTCTATCTTTAGGACCCTAGTTGGCTAATGGAGTCATTAAACCCGTTAGAATAGGTTACACCAAATGGCTTGGGTTATTTAGACAACCCTGGACCGAATCTATTCTTCCAGTTGACGGCATGTCAAATTTTCTCATCAACAGAACCATAAGGTTCTATCAGAAGGAACCATGAATACCAAAAGACCAAGTTCATGAGAGAAGCTTGGTGAGGTATTGTGTAGCAGGGTGAAACATACTTGTTATTGCAGAGTTTGTTTGCAGCTCGCAATGAGCATGGAGAAGCTCATGAATAAAGAGAGGATAATGACTATGGATAGTCAGGTAAATGGTTCAGAAGGAAGCCACAATAAAGTGAAAGAAGACATAGACTCTGATGTCGGGAAAGTCGAAATAGAAGGACTCTTATGCATGAACAAAAATAAGCAAGAGGCAAGAGGAAAGGATATAAACAAGGATGCAAGGAAATCAAAAGAAAGAAGCAACAGAAGACATGCACAACAAAGCATTAGAAATAAAGCAACGGAAGTGTGAAGAACAAAGAAGTAAGCAAAGAAAGGCATAACTAAAAGTTTCTATGATTTGAGATGTAGATACAATAAACCCATGAACTATGACATCCCAAGAGGTTTAATGGTCCTTGGATAATGTATTAATGATGGTCTTAGTCTTATGATTGTATAAAGACTAGATTGCATAAGTTGAGATGAAAGTGTATGTACCTAATGTAAGTCTCATGAGACATGTATTCCCAATAGGTTGTTAAAGTTCATGGTGATCTAAAAACCACTTTGTAATGTATGGTTGTGGGTAGTTGAAACCACTAATGTAATGAATGGCAGTCATGGAAGAGAGTTGCTCAATCGTGGGAAAAACTGTCGATTTGAGGTAGCCCACATATGAAACAAGTGTTGATCTAATGCAGTCAACGAGATTTCAAGTCATGAAAAATGGGCTTGTGTAGTTGACCATGAAAGAGAGATTGCAAGTCATGAAAAATGGGCTTGTGTGGATAAAACCGTGAGATAGAAGTTTGCAAGGTAACAGGGAACTCATGGATAGGAGTCCATGAATAGTTTTTGTTCCTTGGGAGTCTGATGCAGGAGCATCAAGAGCATGGCTATGGGTATGTCAAAGACTCAAGATGAGGATGATGATCGTGGTAATGCAAGGGGAATAAAGGTACAAGTATGCAGACTCATGATGGAAGAATGGTTGATGAACCATGTATGAGAAAGAGTTTCCTAGAGAACCGGCATATACAGTGGATGTCGACCCATGTATTTTGGTGGATGGATACTCTTTTATATGGACTTCAACTTATATTATGGTTGTAGGTACAAGATGGAAATTATAAAAGATTGATAATGAAGAAGACCAAAGATCATGGAAAACCGAAAAATAAGATAAAGGGCCTAGGGACAATTTAATGAAGAATTGTCATGAAGAAGGGGACATTCCTATTTGTAATGTTTAATGAAAATATGAAGCAAAATGTAATAATGTATATTTATTCTAGAAATATATGTAGGAATGAGAGATGGAGAGAAATGAGTAGATGTAGGGATGAATATTGTTGAGAGAATCATGGAGATATTGTGAAGAGATCATAGGAGTTAATTATAGAGATGATTGTGTATTCATTTCAACTAATTAGCTAATTATGAAATAATTTTTATGGTCACATATAGTTATATAAGGGACCATTTGTACACAAATTAAACATATGGGAATGGTTTTATAATAAAATTTCCCCTTCAAGGGATTGGACCATATTTTTTGGTATCCCTTGCTTTGCAAACGTAGTGTATGTGTGTCTTTATTTTTTCTACAGCTCTGACACCATCATATGGGAAAATTGCAAGCCCATTAACTACTTTTCTCAAGAAAAATACTTTTTTGTGGAATGAAGCAACATAGAAATCGTGTCATGCTTTAAAGGAATCTGTGTGTACTAATCCAGTGTTAGCAATGCTCCATGTCACTAAGACTTTGTCCTAGACTATAAATTCTTGAGAAAAGGTCTTGGGGCAGTGTTAATGTAAGAGAGATTATCATTAGTGTTCACCAATAAAAACTTGTGTGACTGAATCTTGAGAAAGTCCACCTATGAGAGTTATTTGACAACCATCCTTCATGCCATGGATACATGTCACCCATATCAAATGGGGAGGTGCTTCCAAATCAAGATGGACCATCATACCTTAGATCACTTTTTGGAATAGTATTTANGAATCTTGAGAAAGTCCACCTATGAGAGTTATTTGACAACCATCCTTCATGCCATGGATACATGTCACCCATATCAAATGGGGAGGTGCTTCCAAATCAAGATGGACCATCATACCTTAGATCACTTTTTGGAATAGTATTTATTGTCACCAAAGCAATAAAAGTGCTCACTAGGTTGTCAAGTTATTATTATTATATCATATACAAGAAGGGAAAGGATAATGTGATGATAGACACTTTGTCTAGGAAATATGAGGAGGAAGGGTCCCTCTTTACCTTATCCTTGCCGATATCAAATTGGCTTGAAAATTTCAAAGAGAAATGATTGGCTAATGACAAGGTGGTTCAAATCATACAATGATTCAAGGAGGCCCCTAACCCCCTACAAGTTATACTTGCAACACGACACCTTGAGGTATAAAGGGCATATTTATTTGGTATCGAACTTTGCTTTAAAAAAATAGGTGTTAGTATAATTACATTCCTCTACTACCGTATTCACTTGGGATTTCGAAAAACATATGAATGAGTCAAGCACTCCTTAATCCAAGAGGATCTGAGGAATGCTCACAGAGGTCCAGGAGGATCCAGAATACTCATAGAGGTCCCAAGGGATCCATAAATGCTCAAAAAGTGATTGTACCAAATTCTATCGAAAAAAAAATCAATGCGTAGATCTCGTTGTCAGCTTTCCAACGGTTAAAACAAAAAGTTAAATATAGTTCGTATGCAAAAGTTATGAGTGGTCAAAGTTCAGTCAAACCTAGTAAAAGTCAAAAGTCAAAGTACACATGGGAAAAAAAAAGTGACACGTGTCACCACTGCAAGGGTGACATGTGGCACATGATTATTGGAAGTTGAATGGGTAAGTCACAATCCAAGTGGTCCAATTACAAATTGACAAGTGGCACACAAGTGGACGAATTGTATGATTACACGTGGCATGTACAAGCCAATGAAAGGTCGCCACATGGTGACCTCCCATTGGCATATATTGGCATGGGTTACCAAAAATCATGGAGTCAATGGGGGTCGAACCTGTGACCTCCATAACCTCCCAAGACATAACAAATCCCTAAATACCAATGCACCACACAATGGTTCTTAACCTAGATATGGCACATAATATATTTGAATTTGTGTTAAGTTTCAAATGGGCAGCCAAAGGGTCGAGGGCCTAAGCCCTCGACCCTATCCCGTAGACCTTGGTTGTATACCATACGATGTAACCATATCCAACCTGTGGAGGAGCTTAACAGTGTGACGGGTTTAAAACCATAATATATGGTTATATTATATACCATATGCCATATAACCAACGGATTAATATATATAGTATATAGTTACACTATATACTATATATACCATTTGTTAAAACCAACCACCAACAAATATGCCAAGGGTCGTGGGGAATAGAACCCCGGACCTCCGCCATTTTAGCCGATGGTTAAACCATTAGGCCAACCCACCCATTTGTTACGAGATCCTCACTAAATTTAGTAATGAAGTTGCCAAATATCTGTGTGGAGGTTAGAGGGCCCGAGCCTATATATTGGGTGCAGATCCCAATGCACACACATTTCAAGGTTTATACATATCCCTATGTGGAACGTATTCCAATATAGGGTACGTATGTCTCAATTTGTGTGCAAAAGAGGTTAAATATGATGTCTCGTAAAACGTGTCATGAGGTATATTGATGTAATATAGTCATGTTTATACTCATTTTTCATGATTTTTCTCAAGGATAGTGAATTTGAGGTCTATTTTGTGATTTGAATTCATTTGTAACAATATTATCTCAAATTTTCATTAATGAACATTTAATGCATTGTTTTGTGTGTCGAAGAGGGCAAAATTGATCTAGTTCAGAAATTGGTCGACTTTATAGTCAAATGTATCAGAATTTCACAAGGGTTTCAATGGTGAACTTATTTTATTGTTTTGAGTGATGGAATTAAAGAGATTCCATTAAATTGGATTTTATGAGCACATGTTGTCATGATTTTTTATATTTGAGATGGAAAAAGTAGTTTTCATTGGATTGAAGGGAACTTAAAGATGAAACAAAAGTATGTTATCTACATGTAATTTGAGTTCTTTTATTTTATGTTGTTTCATATCACTATAATAAAGTTAATCATCATTTCATGAGTTTTTGGGTAAAAAACACATCATCAAAATTCTGCAAACCACCTCAATACGATTAGTAAATTATTCTAGATCAAGTTAGACACTGCATGTATATATGTAAAGAAATAAGTGGTGTCTAAGGAATTTCGGATCAAGTGGTATGAGAGCTAGTTTTGATGTGTGTTGCAATATGTTGATGTGATAAGATCCAAGAGTTCATTTGGTGAAGATTTTGAAGGCTCTTATTGAGAAGGAAAGATGAGTAAAGTTCTCATGAAATTGAGGCTCCAGAAGAACATTAATCGACAAATCGAGAAGGAGAATTATGAGTTGAGAATGTAGTTGCAAACTATTGAGGAGGAGAAGAAGAGGTTGCAAGATCAACTGTCATGACATGAGGAATTCCATAAGGGTATTTTTCATGAGTTTGAAAGAAAGTTGCAAATTGAGAATCATGTATTGGCACCATCAGTACCAATCCATGAAGATTGGCAGGGTGAGAATGTAAAATCTCTAATGAAAAAGGGACTACCTCTTTTAAAGGGCATGATTGAGAAATATGGCTCCTCATATTATTCTTTTTCCCATAAATATGAAGAATGCTTTAGGGTAGTTGAGGCAAAGAAAGTTACTTCAGATGAAGAATCCCTACATAAATAGTTGTCCTTACCTTCCAGTCTAGAGAAAGGTAACATGTACAAGGAATCTCCAGAGGAAGATGTGCATGCTAAAGGAGAAGGAACGAAGACTTTTCCCACTGGTAAATGGTCTAGTTATACGTGTGATTCCTATGGAACTAGAAACCATGATGTGCAGAAGTGTCGAAGGAGACATTCTGTGCAAGTAAAACCCTCCAAGAAGAAGACAAATCATTTATCAAGTAAGAGGAAAAGGAGGAATGATAAGAAGGGATCATGGAACAAGACACTCATATCTTATCGTGGTAAGAGTGGACACCAGATTGAGAAGTGTTGGACATTTTACCTGCACTTCTATCCAAAGCGGAACATAAAAGATGTAAAGACGCTTGCAAGAAGACAAGCAACAGCTCCAGATGAAATCAATGGTCTTACTGAAAGGCTTGGGAAAAAATACTTCCTAATGGTTGGTCTTGGAAAAGTGATATATGAAGACATCAAATAATGGTTCATGGATAGTGGCGCATCTCGCCACATCATCGGGATGAGATCAATATTTTTACTTTCTCAAAATCCAACATAGATTGATATGTGGGATATGGAACCAACACCAAATAAGAAATAAGAGGGTATGGATATGTAAGATTCCATCTCGACTCGGGAGGATTTTTGGGAACAGAACATATGTTGTATGTTCGAGACTTAAAGGTAATCCCACTCTCAGTTGCAACATTTCAAGATGAAGGCTATGTAGTCACATTCCAGAATGGTCAGGTACTTGTGTATTCAAGGGAGGCTACTCTAGACACATCAACAGTGCTTGGTATTCACGAGGAGAGGTTATACAGGTTACTAGAAATACCTATAGTTTGGTCTAATGGTTACTTGGATTTAGCATCAGATTCAACATCAAATTCAATGCCCGATTCAACATTAGTGTTAGAGGCATTGTCAGAGGTCGGAAGCTGCGAGACTCCTCCCAATACAATGGGAAGAATTAGTCCATAAGTAAACCATCATTGCAAATATGTATATTTGTAAATGTAATATGCATGTGTGTGTATATATCCTAAATTCTATAAGAAGGCTTGTAATCCACTCATTGTAAATTATAAGAGTGAGAGGGACTCTGTAAAATTTCTATATTGCCACCTTATATGAGTGAGAGGAATTTTGTAAGAGAGTTTCTATATTGCCACCGTATATGATGTTGAGAGTGAGAGGAATCTTGATAAGAAATATTTCTAGATAGCCACCTTTACATATTGTTTTAGAGTGAGAGGAATATTGTTAGAGAGATTTCTACATAGCCACCTATACATATTGTTCTACAGTGAGAGGAATCTCATTATAAATATTTCTAAGTATTTAGACAACACAATGGATAATTGTATTGTCTTGTAATCAGCTAAAGGGCTACATATGGATCTAATTGTCTAAGACAACATTATTGATTCTGAAGAACTGAAAGTGAAGGAACATAAGGATGTAGGCAATTAGAGCATGTAGATCAGAAGAAGAAAGAGCATCGAAGTAATGCAAAAATTTCTAGAGTTGGTAAAGGAGAAATATTCATCTTTAGAAATAAGAGGCATAAAGGTGCATGCTATAAGCATCTTTTTAAAATACTATGTCATGTTTGTGTGGATGTACACCTTAAACACAAGTAAGTCAGGTACAGATGATAAAAGTACAAGCAACATTATTCTTCAAGGCAGGAGCGACAATGGACAGAGTATTCATTCAAGGACTCCTACAAATACATCAACAATACAAGAACAGAAAGTCCAAATGGGAAAGGCATAGATCAACATTCGACTTGGTTTCATATTGGCCGAGATGGAATATCTTCAATAATAGGAGATGGGGATGGATGTTGAAACACAAGATAAAGGTACAGGAATTTTTTTGTCAGGGAATCTATGAGCCAGAACTAGAGTTAATAGTGATAGTGTCAGAGGCCGGAGTCAGAGACATACTTCGGAGAAACAAACAGACATAAGTACATTGATCTAGTACCTAATATCGAAGACCCAAGATGAATAATAAATTACAAAATATTCGGCAAGATGGAAGAGTGAATTATCATCACTAAGTTGTTGAATATTTATACTTTTGGAGGTCCAAAATTTGTTCAGTGGGAAGGTGTGATCCAAGAGGATCTAAGGAATGCTCACAGAGGTCCAGGAAGATTTGAAATGCTCACAGAGGTCCCAGGGGATCCATAAATGCTCAAAATTTGACCATCCCCAATTCTCTCGAAAGAAACATTAATGTGTAGAGCTCGTCGTCATCTTTCCAATGGTGCAAACAACAAGTCAAACAAAGTTCGTATGCAAAAGTTATGAGCGGTCAAAGTTCAGTCAAACTTGGTAAAAGTCAAAGGTCAAAGTATACATGGGAAAAAAGAGTGACACGTGTCACCACTGTAAGGGTGACATGTGGCACATTATTATTTGCAGCTAACTGGGAAAGGTACAATCCAAGTGGTCCAATTATAGGTTGAAAAGTGGCACACAAGTGGATGAATTGTATGATGACGCATGGCATGTACAAGCCAATGGGAGGCCGCCATGTGGCGACCTCCCATTGGCCTATATTGGCATGGGTCACCAAAAATCATAGAGTCGATGGGGTCGAACCCAATATCTCCATAACCTCCCAAGACTTAACAAAGCCTTCCATACCAACATGCCACACAATGGTTCTTAACCTATATATGGCACATAATATATTTGAATTTGTGTTAAGTTTCAAATGGGCGGCCAAAGGGTCAAGGGCCTAAGCCCTCGACCCTAGCCATTATCCCTTGGATCTTGGTTTTATACCATACCATGCAACCATAACCAATCCACAGAGGATATTAATAGTGTGACGGGTTTAAAACCATAATATATGGTTATATTATATACCATATGCCATATAACCAACATATTAATATATATAGTATATAGTTACACTACATAATTTACATATAATATATATACCATGTGTTAAAACTAACCACCAATGAATATGCCAAGGGCCACGGGGAATAAAACCCCCAACCTCCACCATAATAGTTGACAATTTAACCATTAGGCCAAACCACTCGTTTGTTACGGGATCCTCACCAAATTTAGTAATGAAGTTGCCAAATATTTGCGTGGAGGTTGGAGGGCCCGAGCCTATATATTGGGCGCATATCTCAATGCACACACATTTTGAGATATGTACATATCTAGAGGTGGCATGAATTCCAATACAGGGTATGGATTTTGAGGTCATATGGATGTCTCTATTTGCATGCAAAAGAAGAGGTTAAATATGTTGTCTCGTAAAACATGCCATGAGGTATATTGACGGAATATAGTCATGTTTATACTCATTTTTCACGCTTTTTCACAAGGATCATGAATTTGAGGTATATTCTGTGATTTGAATTCATTTTTAATAGTCTTATCTCAAATTGTCATTAATAAGGATTTAATGCATTGTTTTGCATTCTGAAGAGGGTGAAATTGAGCCATTTCAGACATTGGTCGACTTTATAGTCAAATTTCTTAGGATTTCACAAGGATTTCAATGGTGGCCTTATTTTATTGTTTTGAGTGATGGAAGTAAATAGAGTCCATTAAATTGGATTATATGAGCACATGTTGTCATGATTTTTTATATTTGAGATGGAGAAAGCAATTTTCATTGGCTTGAAGGGAACTTAAAGATGAAACAAAATTATGTTATCTATATGTAATTTAAGTTATTTTATTTTCTTATGTGTCATCTCACTATTCAGCAAGTTAATAATCATTTCATGAGTTTTTGGGTAAAAATCACATCATCAGAATTCTGCAAACCACCTCAATATGATTAGTAAATTATTATGGATCAAGTTAGAGACTACATGTATATATGTAAAGAAATAAGTTGTGTCTAAGGATTTTCGGATCACTCCTTTTGGGAAGGTATGAAAAAGAGAAAACAGTTAAAACCCCAAAGTATTACAACCACTGCTAAATCCCCACCACTATTTGACATTTCCATTCATTTTATCATTGGTCTTCCTAAATCCAACAATAAATTTATCATCATGGTGGTAGTTGACCACCTTTCCAAATATGCTCATTTCTATGCCTTAAAATGCCTATTTAATCCATCCACAGTTTCCCAAGTCTTCATGGATCATATTTTTAAATTACATGGCATACCTAATTCCATTGTTATGGATCGCGAACCCACCTTCACCAACAAATGTTGGAATTAGTTGTTTAAACTACAAGGCAGACACTTAAAAATAAGCACAATTTATCATCCCCACACATATGGTAAAACAAGGTGGTTAGTAAGTTCTTGGAAACATATTTGAGATTATTTTCATCAAACCAACAAGGCCAATAAGTTAATTGGATACCACTTGTAGAATGGTGGTACATAAAGTACCTAACATGATGCTGGAAAAATGTCACCATATGGAGTTATCTATGGCCAAAAATCTCCCTCATTCATCTCGTACTTACCAAGCACATCCAAGGTTAAGGAAGTGGATCACAGGCTTCACACAAGAGCCACCATTTTCAATACACCTATGAAAAATTAGGTTTTGGCTCAAAATAGAATGAAGCAACATGCAAATCAACATCACTCTAAGCACTCTTTTGAAGAAGGGTATTAGCATGTTTCTTTGTCTCTATCCCTATAGGAATACATCTCTCAAAGACAAGGGAAACTAGAAGCTATCGCCAACGTTATATGGACCCTATAAGATCCTCTAGTGCATTGGACATGTTGCCTACATATTGGCTCTTTCAACCCACTCCAAGGTCATCCCAATGTTTCATGTTTCTTGTTTGAAGAATGTAGTAGGACCAAATTGCCAAGTTTATACTAGTCTTCCCAAACCTAATGAAGAAGGCTCCATTTGGTTATAGTCAAAGGCAACACTTTCCATAAGAGAGTGTCAATTATTACAACACATTATTTAAGATTCCCTAATGCAATGAAAGGATATGTAGCTTGAATATGTAACATGGGAACTAGAAATTATTTACACTAGTTTCCACACCTCCAACCTCAAGAACAATGTTGCTTATGAAGGTGGAGGGCATGTTAATGCCCTATTATAACCTCCTTATATTTGTGTACTTAAGCATTAGTCAATTAATATATGAGGGCATCTTCTTTAAATAAGTTCGATTAAGTTGTTTGTGTGTGGTTACTCAATGTGAAAGGGTCATCTTCATTAAATGAGGCTCACTATGTGGTTGGTACTCATTAATGATGAGACCTCAAAAGTTAGGATTTTGTTGGTGAGAAACTATTTATAGAAGAATAAGGCTATGTAATGTTTTGTCAAGTATTTTCATTTTATTGGAGCTTTACTCAATTCAAGGTTTCCTCCTCGTAGAGGCTCATGAACATTGCTCTCTTTCAATATTATCAATATAAGGGTTTATTTTTTGTAGGTTCAATCTCTCGTTTCTCCTACTTTACTTCCTATGGTCTACATTTCTTCTTATATCAATCATAAATTACTATTTTTGTAGACAAAGTACACTACATGACCTAAGATATATCTTGAAAACACTAATTTTCTATTATGGTAGGGAATAATAGTGTATTTTAATGTATGAACCTCAATCATCAATTTACTTCCCTGAAACTAGTCAAGGTCTTGCAAAAGGTCATTCTTTATGATAGGGGTTAAAAATGGAAAAATGATATATCGATGGAAAGCTATCAAAATTGCATACAACAAGAGAAGGTTTGTTTCTCACTCTAGATTTAATTCATAATAGAATATAAGCCCTAAATTTGCAACAATTAAATTTCTCCCTAAATAGGCATGCAACTTGCAAAGGCCATAACTTGGGCATTAGAATTTGAAATCAAGAAAATGAGAGTATCATTTTTAAGCTTCAAGATGATGTTGAGAATATTTTTCCATCTCAAGTTGAAGATTTTGAAAAACAACTTACTACAAATAAGTGAAAGTATTAGTTGCTTGTACATGTTGAGAAGTTGAGGGAACAATAGAATTTTCTTTTGAAAGAGATTGAGGATTTGAGAAAATACCTTGCAAACAAATATGAGAATGAGAACCTAGAAAACGTCAATGAATCTAACTAAACATAATTGTTTCATAAGTCATTGTTTTATGAAGAATGTGAACAATCAAGAAAAGATGTGAATCCTTCATCTTATGATGCATAAACAAACATTGATTTTGTGACTTATGATGCCCACACCATGATTGATGTTGTTGAGACTTATGAAGCCAAAAAAATGACAAATTAATGTTTGATGATTGATCTGCAAACATGAAGGATTTTTTTCCTTATGATGCCTAAACCATGACAAAATATGTAGGTTTGATTTGCGATGTCCATGATGTTATGGTCATTGCCTAAATTATGATGGAAAATGGAATGTCTCGCTCACTACAAGTGAAAAATAATGGCCTTGGTTACTTTGAGAAGTACATTAGAAGTATTGTCTCCCAATTCTTACATAATATGGGCTATAAAGGCAAAGGCATTAAAATGGTTCTTTGTAAGATCAAATGGGGAAGGCCTTTGATTGTGTGGCAAAATCAAAGAGGAAGGTGAAACCTTTAGGATGGGAGCAAAAAACCTTTTCATTGTAGATTCTTTCACTGGAAAATGGAAGGCCAAGTGGAGGAAGAGGGAGGGGATAGTGATCATACTGTTTTCATTCACAATATTTATGATTAACAAATAAGTCTTAATGAGACTAAAAAGAGGCATATACAAATGCATAATTCATATTAGCATTGTAAAATGAGTTGTCATGATTTAACTAGATATTGGAATTTACATTCATGTGAATATGTTTAAAGTAAATAATAATATTTGGATAAAAAAGACAATCTAACGATATTGAGTTAATCTTGGTTAAACTTGGTTAGATGGATCGTAATGCTCAAAAAACAATTTCTACAAATCTTAAGAAGTCGTATCAATGACATATTCTCGTGTTATGACATCATGGAAAGGTGTGTTTGCTTATGTGAGTTAGATTAATTATATTTTCTCATTAGTGACTTCGCATTGATTATGATCCCTTTAGCATATAATTTTATTGGCAAATTGTTTTTCGGCATGAACATGCTTGTGCAAATGACAAGGGCACATTAAAGTGAAATAGTAGTTTTAGGCTTCTTTAGTTTACACATGAGACTAACCATGTGTGTGGGAACATTTCCTTGGAGTGCAAAGTCTAACTCATTGATTGTCCTTCCTTTCTCTTTGCAAAGTGAACAGTATTGAAGTGGAGGTTCCCAAAAAGATGAATACTTGTTGGCATGAGCAGAAGAGGATTCAACATTTCCTTTCTCTTTGATGAGTCCCATGTGAAGAGAATTCAAGTGAAGTTTCCAGGTTTTTTTTTTTCTTTTTGGAGAGTTTGTTAATCATGAATCAAGATGATGGAGTAATCTTCATATAATTTGAGACTAATTTGGTATTAAGGGGCCCAATATGTATGTGTAATGTTAATTTTCCTAATGTTTTTTCAATAAGACATTTTTCCTGAGTATTTGATCCTCATGTAGAGTGATGTTTTTCTCCACTGTGAAGTCTGACTTGTTGATGCCCCTTCCTTTCTCTTTGAAAAGTGAATAGAGTTGAAGTGGAGGTTCCCAAAAAGATGAATACTTGTTGGGATGAACAGAGTTAATATGCAAGTTAAAAGACCACCTTAGAGCATATTGTTGGGCTAGTTATTTTTTGTTGATGCAACAACTTAGTCATGTGGGCAGGAACACTACCTAAAATGCAAAGTCAAACAACTTTATGACCACTTCCTTTCTCTTTGTAACATCTAGATTTTCACTGACTACATTTTCATAACACTGATTATTCTTTGAGGACACTTGTGTGCAAGTGATCCGGATAAATATGGTACATTATGCTTATCTTATTTGGTTTATGAGTTAATGCTATGATTGAGTATTGAAATTTTGATATGTTATTAATATTGATGTATAACATTGATAATTATTATGATGAGGTTTCCTGAGTGTGCAGGAAACGTGACATGATGAGGATGTTGATGGCATCGACAGAATTCATTGGACTCTGGATTGAATCAAGGAGTGGACTATTGACTTTGATTATGAGTACTTATTTTTCTTACACATGTATTATGATGATGATTTATGTTATGGATTTAATGTATAAGAGTTATTAATATTATCGTTGTCAGTGGATGCAGGCATGGTGATGCTTGCTAATCCGAATCACATATGGAGTATGTTAGCACTCTGTAAATCTGTTCGGTTGATAAACAGACGACATAGGTAACTTTTTCAACCAACTTTGAGGCTCAAAACTAGCCTTTCGGACCTGGATAGGGCTCTCTCGGGAAACTCTATCTCTGCACAGGATATGGCTTTAAAGAAGTGGCTAGATTTAACACCTTTGATATAATGTGTTATGGTTATATTGGCGCAAGAAAGTAATACTTTGGGCTATGGAGTCGATTCGAGGAAACAATGAAAACAAATGACTCGGTGAATGAACTTTGAGAGGATAAAGGCTAAGTGAGCAACAGTCTTCAGTGTAAAATCATAATGTGAAGGGGAGAAAATACAATAAGTAACTCGGAGCACCGTTGTGGGCGAATTCTGATTTAACTTTTAGAAGAAAACGTTTTGTCTAAGTGGCACGAACAAGGGGCATTGCACAGCGAATCCACAGGTTCGAAAATTCATTCCGAAATAGACAGAAAACGATATGGAAAAAGATAATAGGAAGCACATACGCAAGAAAGGGAAAACAATACATCCAACTATTACAATTAAAATATTTTCATCAAAGTTGCAGGACTTTTTCATTAAGCTTCGGTCGAACTCAAATTACATGCAATAGCTATGGTCTATACTAAATTTTCCAAAACCCCTCTGTTTACATGAAAATTATCCCCATATATAGAAATATAATGTCACCCTTGGTTGCTAGGGTTGAACTACTCCCTCCATGATCATGGATCCGTTTTCTTTGAAAAAGAACAATAACTTCAACGGATTCACTAAAAATAGAAAATCTGACTTTGCCAAATCATAATTGTAACCGAAATATTCTTTACAATCATTGATCATGATCAAAATTTGACCATATGGTTGTGATGAGTCATCATGTGTATTTTTTGACACTTTGTCATCCCTGCACAACAAGTCTGCTATGAAACAATAACCTACAGCAAAAACGCAGCGGAATGCGCAACAAACTGGGAAAATAGGCGTTAAATATGGCATCGCATCTCACTGATAAAAAACTATTTTTATAAACGGAGAGGATTTTTTGTATTTAAGCCCATTATAAATAAAAATATCTCTTGGTTTCTTTAAATTCATCTCCAGCTGGTCGGAATACATGTCTCGGACAAGAAATCATGAAAGTTGAAAAATAGGGCTCAAATATTCCTTGGAATCTCCCAATCCGTGACACATTTTTCAAATCTGAGAGAGGTTTTTATTATTTGGTTTTTCCTCGACAAAAACCTCTTAGATATTTTTAAAATTCCTCTCCAGTTGGTCATAAATTGATATTGAATTTGACCACTAAACCAGTCATTTTCGCAGTGCAACCTGTAACTTGTGCGTAGGAAAATCCACTGCGCGATGACATCCTCTGCGCGACAAAATCCTATGCGCGACAACATCCCATGTGCGACATGCCACTGCGCGATGATCTCCACTACGCGGCGAAATCCACTAGGCGACGAAAATCCACTACGCGATAGAAATCCACTGCGCGACAAAAATCCACTGTGCGACAGAATCCTTTGAGTGGTGAAGTGCTCTACGCAGCGCGCAGTTGCAAATGGAAATGGAAATAATAAATGAAAACCTTCCTTTTGAAACTGACCCTTGGATATGTTAGATGATGCCAGGCACAAAAACAATATGGGTGTTAATAGGCGTGACTTTGCAAATTGTTGACAAACCTCTAACCTTAGCTATGAAAATCATGGTGCTAGCAGTTGGCTCCAACAAGGATGCTATCCTCCTAGTGAGGTAGCAAAGAACTCGTAGACCCTATGCCTATCCATTGGCATGTTCCTGAACCATTGAAAACTCTGCTCTAACCTGTCGCATGTATCTGTTGAAAACCCAAAGTTGTATATGCTCCAAACTGAAATCTTAAACTAAGCTGAAAATGAAAACTTCATATTGCTAAAAGAAATGCTCGTAGTATCGAGCTTATTCGCACTCTTACCTACCCTAACTATTGAAAAGGATGTCAATCAAGTGAAATCAAAATGCCAATGCAACCATGCAAGCACTTTATCCACTTTTTGCTTTCTTTGCACATGCTTTCTCCAAAGCCTGTTTACTGATAAGCCATTCAAAAATTTAACTATAAATTCAAATCTCAAAAAATTAAAAACATTGGGACTGTTTGTTGCCTCCAACAAAACTGAAAATGGATCCTCCAAAACATACATAAAACAACAATCATGTTTCACCCCTTCCACTGCATCCTTTTTTTCATGTAATTCAACTTGTTGATTACCACAAAAAGGATGAAAAATATGTTGAGACTGTTGGAAATAACAATCCTCTGAATCAGAAGACAGTTTTGGCTGAAAAGAAACCCCTAGTGGCAAGCAATCCATATCTAACACTAATGTTGATTAACCATCATTTTTATTTCCAAGATGGTAGTTGATCACAGGCTGCAAATCTGAACTGAAATCACCTTCCATGTAATCAACAACAAGGTCATTAAAAGTATGAGAAGGTTGTTGATCCTCTTCACTGATAACAATTTTCTCATGTAAAACAATGTCATTGTGAATGCAGTCAGACTTCACTGCTTCCTCTGTTATCTCATGATTTACTTTCAACAATTCAAAGGAAGAAAAACATAATGGAAGACATTTTTCATTTGCAAGTCCACTGCTTTCTTCATATTCAACATCATGCCTGGAGGATTTCTGATTTGAAACATTATAAAAAAAATTCTTCAACAATTCGAAAGAAGCAAAACACAATGACAAGGTTCTTTCACTTGATTCAAAACCTTCATTTTCTTCACTACTGTCATATGCACATTTTTCAATTTCTTTGGATTTCTGAACACACTCATTTTCAGATTCATCTTCGACCAATGGCTGTAACTTTGAACTGATAAAACTTTCCATATAACAAGCAATAGGGCCATTAAACACATGAGAATATTGCTGCAATTTATTGTCAATTTTTTCCCATGAATCAGTGTTATTTTGCATCAGCACACGTTCCTTTGCCTCAGTGATGATCTTAGAATCTTCTTTCAACAATTTAAATGAAGAAAAGCATAAAGGCAAAGAATTTCCTTTAGCTGATTCAATACTTTCTTCTTTGTAACTGTGATATGTAGGTTGATTGCCCTCATTAAACTGTTGAAAAGGAACATTTTCTGATAGAGAAAATGCAGTTGGTTTTTCTAGAAAGTCAACACCATGATCATCATCATATTCATCATATATAGGAAAATCAACAATATATGCAATGTCATCTAACAAGAAAAAGCTTGGGACATCAACCTGCTCTTCAACAAACTGATTTGCAAATTCATTTTCTTGACTGTATACAAGTGAATACATAAAACAATTAGCCCCATGCTTATCATGAGATGGATCAGAAGCTAAATTAGTATCAAAGAAATTTTGGAGAGTAGTTTGTTCTTCAAGCTGGTCATCATTCTTTGCAAACACATCCTCATGACATCCTTCAAGAAAACTTATGACATGATCAACCTTCTTCATATTATGTACAGTCTTCAGTTCCTCAGCTTTCAATTTCTCATCTAAAATCTGATTTTGCAGCTCCTTACATGCTTGAATATTGTCTTCAACTTTATGAGCATTGTTGAACATCTGTTGAAAAGACATAGACTTCCTCTCCATCAAAATAAAAGATAAGTCTGATTGAAAGGTTGTTACATAATGGAGCATGGCATTAGCTTCATGAGGTTGGACTTATTTAGGTAGTTTATAATAAAGACTAGCAAACCTCCTACTAAAATTTGAGATGGTTTCACATTTCATTCTTCTCATGGCATAAAACTCTGAAAGGAGTAGATCCCGTGACTTTCTCTGACCCCAAAATCTATGGAAATCTTCCCTCAGTTCATCCCACGAGGTAATTGACTGAGGCTGCAAATGTCTAAACCATGCTTTGGCATCTCCTTGTAAGGACCGAGAAAAGGCCCTCATAGACACATCATCATGTTCGATCTCAAAAAGGTCTATGAAATGATCAAAGACCTGAATATGTTTTTCAGCTGACTGTCCATCAAGCTTTCCATCGAACCTAGGAAGATACTTATAATGTTTCAGAGGAAAGTCATGAAGGATGGAGGGAAATTTAAGAGGATTGTATCTTTCTTGAATTATTGAGGGTGCAGGGTTAAGAAAAGAAGGTACAAGCTCGGCTTTGGTTTCATTAAGCTCACAAGAATGATCATGAAAATCATATGGCTCAGAGGAAGGATCTTTGTGAATATTGGTTATACAAGAAGGAGGTATACCTACAGTTTGCAATGAAGGATATGCAAGGGTAGGTATATGGGATTCATTTAAACACAGTAAGTGAAGAAATATTCTTTTGAAAAGCTTAGGAAAGGACAAGAAGATATTGATAAAACAGAAAAGTACTTCTTGAACTAAACTTGAGCTCGAGTACCTTATTTTTCCATACTACTCTTCCATTTTTCTGTTAACAGGTATCATTCTCTAGTGGAGTCTTTGAACCACATTTGAATCTTGATTGGAGTCACCATGAAAACTTTAGCTCTGGATTCTTCTGCCAGTGGAATCACCTTCAACTGATTTTCTGATGTGTGGAGTCGCTAGAGCAGAAATATCGTCCATATGTGCCTAAGTGTCTGCTTCTCTTAGACCTCAAAACTCAACCATGTCGTTCTTTCCTAGGGAAAATTTTCAATTTCGTCCCCGACAGTGGCACCAAAATGTTATCACTCTGTAAATCTGTTCAACTAATAAACAGACAACGAAGGCAACTTTTCCAACCAACTTTGAGGCCTGAAACTAGCCTTTCGGACCTGGAGAGGGATCTCTCGGGAGACTCTATCTCCGCAGTGGATATGGATTTAAAGCAGTGGCTAGATTTAACACCTTTGATATAATGGGTTCTGGTTATATTGGCACAAGAAAGTAAGGCTTTGGGCTATGGAGTTGATTCGAGGAAACAACAGAAACAAATGACTCAGTGACTGAACTTTGAGAGGAGAAAGGCTAAGTGAGCAACAATATTTAGTTTAAAATCGTAATGTGGCGGGGAGAAAATACAAGAAGTAACTCTGAGCACCGTTGCGGGCGAATTCAGAGTTAACTTTTAGAAGAAAACATTTTTTGTAAGTGGCGCGAACAAGGGACATTGCACAGCTAATCCACAGGTTCGAAAATTCGTTCCAAAATAGACAGACAAAGATATGGAAAAAGATAACAGGAAGCACATACGCAAGAAAGGGAAAACAATACATCCAATTGTTACAATTAGAATATTTTCATCAAAGTTGCAGGACTTTTGCATTAAGCTTCGGTCGAACTCAAATTACATGCAATAGCTATGGTCTATACTAAATTTGCCAAAACCCCTCTATTTACATGAAAATTATCCCCATATATAGAAAGATAATGTCACCCTTGGTTGCTAGGGTCGAACTACTCCCTTCTAGAATCATGGATTTGTTTTCTTTGAAAGAGAACAATAACTTCAATGGATTCACTAAAAATAGAAAATCCGACTTTGCCAAATCATAATCGTAACCGAAATATTCTTTACAGTCATTGATCATGATAAAAATTTGACCATCTGGTTTTGATGAGTCATCATGTGCATTTTTGGACACTTTGTCATCCCTGCACAACAATTTTTCTATGCAACAGTAACCTACAGCAAAAACGCAGTGGAATGCGCAGCAAACTAGGAAAAAAGGCGTTAAAGATGACATCGTATCTCACTGATAAAAAACTATTTTTAGAAACGGAGAGAGGTTTTTGTATATAATCCCATTATAAAGAAAACCTCTCTTGGTTTCTTTAAATTCATCTCCAGTTGGCCAGAATACATGTCGCACAAACATGTCTCGGATAGGAAATCATGAAAGATGAAAAATAGGGCTCAAAGATTCCTTCGAATCTCCCAATCCGTGACACATGATGTTAACGACTACATGATGATGTGGCTCAAAGTTTAATGACTACCTTGATCCTGAGAGTTTCATGATGTTGTGAGGGCAGACTGAGACAGTCCCTCGGGAGGATTTCTGAGGGGTGCGCAATAAGGTAGATTCATTATTCCTCAGTAAGCCCTTAGTCTCACACAAAGTCAACAAGTGGAGTATTGACTCCAAGCATCAAACAACTTCCAAACTAAGTCAAATGGCGAGTGGCACCCTTGGAGCATGTAGGTGCATCTTGAAAGACAGGTTGCGAGAATAAATTAATGAGTTATTAAAAATCTAGAAGACCTTAGAGAATAAAACAAATACTTAGAACTGATAGAAAAAGAATACAAATTTATAAACTGGAAACATAATAAATCTAAGTCCAATTGTTATGCCTAATAAAATTTTATAGAAATGGATCTAAGGGATATTAGATTAATTAAAAAAAAGGGGGGAGAATAAAAATTAAGACATATGCACAATGTGTGCATGAAATTAATAAAAATATTTTTAATAAAAAAAAACTATTTCACAAGAGAATGGATAGCCAACATAGATTTAGAATCCTAAGTCAATCTAGACTCTAAATCCTAACTAAGAGAAGAGTCCTAATCAAACTCCAACTCTAAATTAGTTAGGAGACACAATAAAAGAGAAATTGGGGAACTAAGGGACAACTAGGAGAAAATCTAGGAACTAATCGTGGATGTGAGGGAAAATGCATAACTATTTTTATTAAAAATAAATAAACATGTGAAACTTGAGGGAAGAGTGACATGTGTACATGGTGAATAATCTTTCAATTGATTATTAAAAAATTTAATTAATTATGCATGAGATGATAAGTGTCAAAGTGAAAATTATTATAAAAAGAATGGTGAGGAAAGAGTAGGCACCCTTATAGCTGGATGACTGAAATGTTGTCAAATTTTCATGTGACTAGTTTTCTTGTGTGAGTTGGGCTTTAAGTTTGTTCAGGAGGTGGAAGCCTCTCCTTGGGAGGGCAAGCTTGAGCTACATTATATTTATGTGTGTGACCCCTTTGCGGCTCGTGGGGGTAAGGGGGAAGAAGAGTACCCCTAGCGTTGGCTGGGAGGTACCGGTGAAGTCTCTGATTAGCAGGCGAAAGAAAACGGCATTGTGCTGGATTCCGAATCGAACAACAGCTTCTCCTATCAAAAATATTTTGGTCACGGTATTTATTTGTTTAGTTTAGTAATTGATAGAAAATAAGTTAAATATGTATATTAAACATGTATGGAAGAATGCTTGGGAAATTGATGTATTAGTTCTGCTTTTAATATGTATATATTCATATTTTCTATTGGCAGAGTGAAAATAATTGGTATGTTGTAATTGTTGGATCCAATTCCTGTAAATATAACAATAACAAATCCATAATGCATATTTGGCATTGCCTTGTATTGGTGCTCCTGTCGAACTGGGTGAGGCTTCCTTCTGCGATTTAATATCGACCTCGGAGATTAGTGTGTTGGCTTTGTTTGCAATCTTATAATATCTCCCTAAGAGATTATTTACATGTGAGTTGATTGTTGGAAATAATGAGAGGGGGGTGAATCAAATTTTAGAGCAATTAGTATTTTTGAACTTGTACTTCAATCAGATCATGTATTCAATTTATATCCAGTCAGAAATGAAGAATAGTATAAGAGATACACCAACACACCATGCACATTATATAAGAAGTAATCATGTATTATTGTTCAAAGGAAGTAATGACTTCCAAAGGTAGCTACAGCTTCCAAATATAAAGGGAGGGATAAACCTCCAAAAGGAATATACAATCCTCCAATTTCAAGAGAGGGATGACCTATCCATCCTTGCCCCTTCCTTCCACTCAAGAATATATGAGAGATAATAAAACTTTATATTAAATTATCACAATCAACCAACCATCACATAGAACCTGATAATGCTTCATGAGACTTCTTCAACTTCTGCAATTATTCACTTCCTGAAATACTATGATCCTATAAATAATATTACTCAATGTATTCTCTGACACTCCTCCAAGTTTCACTCTTGAATCCTCCCAGAAAAAGGAGTTATAGAGAAAATGGTAGACCTTATTCAATTATGGTTTATTCAAGAGAGCGAACTTGTACAGCATGCCCTGCGCTCAATATTTAACATCCGATTCTAAAATCCGTACAAAGGAAACTACATCTGGTACTATTTCCAATGCAATTGGTCTCACTTCATTTGGATTCTCTATGAAGACGTTATGACTATTATACCCGGAACACTTGTTTATGACTAGCTTCAGGACAAGTCAAAAACCCTATCTTCCACATAGTGTATCTCCAAAATTATAGCGAATAAAGAGTTGAAATTTTTACCACATGTACCTAGATATGTCTTCTCAATAGCCTCTGAATTTCACCATCTGAATCATTCTAGAAAAAACGTTATAGCGAAAATGGTAAGATGACCTATAAATAACATACCTTAGAACACATCACCAAAAGACTTCATCTTCCCTTGAAATTCGGCCTTCTTTACTACATATTTCCTCAAAAATTCGACTTATATCACCTTATTCATTAATAAACTTGTGTGTGTTGAAAAATGAATGTATAATGAGATGTATTTATACCATTTATGTCACTTCCTTTTAACATTAAGGCCGACATGTAGTTGATGCTTCAATTCACATTGTCATCTTCAAAAATGCATTTCTCCTCAATCGTGAGGATCCACGTGACGTGTCACATACCACCAGAAACGGAATGACTTATACTATCCATCCATGGGTGTTGTATTTTCATGTTCAATTTCCTTCATGTCTATCTACTTTGATCAATTTTGGGATCCAAAATCCATGACTAGGTTTGACATCAATGACAACAACCAATCTTCCAACAATCTCCCCCTCTGGCATTGATGGTAACACTCATGCTCCCCCTATCCTCATGCTCCTGGTTTCTCTCCCCATTTGACATCAATGGAAAAGGGTGGGGATACTCCCCCTAATTTCAATGGAAAAAGGTAACTCTCTTCTTTGGGGTTGCTCCCCCTGAACATATAGCACTTAATAGCACTTCATTTTTCTTTCCAGTCTTTTGGTCTTTTTCTTCCTTCAATATCTTTTGTGTGTCTTCAATCTTATTTTTATTCTCTTAGTCTAGGATGTATATGTTACTTGGTCTTCTTGTTGCAGTTGCAACCAATCTTCCTGAACCTTCTTCTTTTATTTTTCATCTTCGTGAGTCAAACGTGAGAGTATATCCTTGATCACACATTTTACTAACACTGAGGAGATTATGCTTCAAGTCTTCAACCAATAGGACATTCTTCGCTTTTACATTTTTCTTCCAAGCTATACTACACCTTTTCCAAGTATTTTCGCAGATGATTCATCTCCAAATGCAACATTTCCACCCTTTCTCTTCAAGTTGATGAATTTGTCTTGATCCCCGATCATGTATGAAGAACATCCATTGTCTATGTGCCATTCATCTTCTTCTTTACATTCTTTAGCGGTCAATGCTATTCGATAATCTTCATTGTTTGGAATCTCTTTCCTTTTCTATATTGTGGTTGGCATATGGACATTTGGCATAGGATCATCTTCTTTCATATATCTGCAATCTCGTGCTTTGTGGCCAAGATAATTACATTTGTAGCATACAATATTTTGGTCCATCAATGGGGCAAAGGAATTATAACTTCTATTGAAAAATCCACGATTGTTTCCATATCTTCTATTTACACCATTCATGTTTCTTGCATATTTGTTCCTTTCATTGATTCTGCAATTAATTTCCTTATGTCCAAAACTTTTGCAAGTATAACAATGACCAAGAAATAAATTTTGATACCTGAGAGTAAGAGATATTCTTTGTGATGTATTCCATCTGGGTTCACGATGTATTCTTATGTAGTTTCCTTCATACTGAGTGAAGATTTTTTGGTTTCTGAAGGTAGGAGGTCTTCTTGGATATTCATCTCTTCTGTAATCATTCCTTCTTTCTGGCATCCTGGTCCACTTCTCATAATTGTCTGTGTGGAGCTTTCTTCAAGATTTTTGTTGGCATTTGTATATTATTTGTATGAAGTTTCACCCATGCATCCAAGATCTGTTAAGTATTTTGGCACTTGAGAGTTTCTTAAGATCTTCCTTAATGACACAACTTCTTCTTCAAGTTTTTCACAATATTCTTCTTTCTTCATCATCTGGACATTTCTTACTTCTTCTATTCTTCTTGCTTCTTCGAGTAGAGTCTTCAAGGAAATGGTTTCTTGTCTTAGTTTCTCAAAGTATTCTAATTGTTTCTTCAAGATTTCAGTTGTATTTTCACAACTACCCAATTCACTTCTTAGTTTTCTATGCGTGTTTTTGAACTTGTTATTTTCAATCTCAACATGAATCAATTTTTCAAAATTCTCATCTTCTTGTTGAACCATTTTTTCTTCTTCTATTTCAGAATTGTATTCTTCTTCATTGGACTCTTCTTCTTCAATATCATCTCTTTTAATTTTTGGATAAGGGCATTCATGTTCAATATGTCCTACTCCTTCACAATTAAAACAAAAGAACGCACCTCTAAGAATTTCTTCGACGTGTGAGTTGCAACTTGCTTCAACTTATTTTTCTTTTGTCTTTACATAAATATCTTGTAGCTTATTCCAGAGCTCTTTTGTTGATGCACATGATCTCACCTTGGCTTTTCCTGAATTAGCCAATCCATCAAGGATAGTATCCATTGCCAATTTTTTGTCTTCCATTTCTGCTTGGGATTTTCCTTCCAATGGTTAAATTGTTCTGAAGGCAACCTGTTCTAATACCAATTGTTGGAAATATTGAGAGGGGGGTGAATCAGTATTTAGAGAAATAAGTATTTTTGAACTTGTACTTCAATCAAATAATGTATTCAATTTATATCCAATCAGAAATGAAGAATGGTATAAGAGATACACCAATACACCATGCACAGTATATAAGAAGTAATCATGTATTATTGTTCAAATGAAGTAATGACTTCCAAAGGTAGCTACAGCTTCCAAATACAAAGGGAGGGATAAACCTCCAAAAATAAGATACAATCCTCCAATATCAAGAGAGGGTTTACCTCTCCATCCTTGCCCCTTCCTTCCACCCAATAATATATGAGAGATAATAAAACTTTACATTAAATTATCACTATCAACCAACCATCACATAGAACTTGATAATGCTTCCTGAGACTTCTTCAAATTTTGCATATCTTCAATTCTTGGAATACTTTGATCCTGTAGATAATATTACTCAATGTATTATTTGAAACTCCTCCAAGTTTCACTCCTTGAATCCTCCCAGAAAAGGAGTTATAGAGAAAATGGTAGACCTTATTCAATTTTGGTTTATTTAGGAGAGAGAACTTGTACAGCATGCCCCACACTCAATATTTAAGATCATATTATGAAATTCATACACATGAAACTACAACCCACAATATTTTCAATGAAATTGGTCTCACTGCATTTGGATTCTCTATGAATACGTTATGATTGTTTTACCTGGAACACTTGTTTATGACTAGCTTCAGGACTAGTCAAAAACCCTATCTTCCACATAGTGTATCTCCAAAATTATAGCGAATAAAGAGCTGAAATTTTTACCATAGGTACCTAGTCATGTCTTCTCAATAGCCTCTGAATTTCACCATTTGAATCATTCTAGAAAAATATTTATAATGAAAATGGTAAGATGACCTGTAAATAACATACCTTAGAACACATCACCAAAAGACTTCATCCTCCCTTGAAATTTGGCCTTCTTTACTTCAGATTTCCTCAAAATTTTGACTTATATCTCATTGTTCATTAATAAACTTGTGTGTGTTAAAAAATGAATGTATAATGAGATGTATTTATACCCTTTATGTCACTTCCTTTTAACATTAGGGTCGACATGTAGTCTCTACTTCAATTCACATTGTCATCTTCAAAAATTCATTTCTCCTCAATAGTGAGGATCCACGTGACATGCCACATACCACCGAAAGCGGCATGATTTATACTGTCCATTCATGGGTGTTGTATCTGCATGTGTAATTTCCTTCATATCTATCTACTTCAATCAATTGTGGAGTCCAAAAGCCATGACTAGGGTTGACATCAATGACAACAACCAATCTTCCAACACTGGCTTGAGTTCTTCTGTAATGGATGGAAAATCTGCGATTTCATCCTCTAATTCTGCAATCATTGCTAAGATTGCTAACGAGGATACCGTGACAGGTTTTGTATTGTTGGAGTTGGAAATGTAGATCTCCGTAGCAAGACTAATTATCTCATCGTAGATTCAATTCATTTTGTTTTCTTTCAAAGACCACAGTAAAATCTATTGAAGATGCCTTTAAGGAATTTACGACAAAGGATGATATTGTTATTGTGTTAATCAGTCAGTATGTTGCAAACATGATCCGTTTCCTTGTTGACAGCTACAATAAACCAGTGCCAGTTATTCTATAAATCCCTTCAAAAGACTATCTTTCCGTACTCATTGTGCATCCTCCGGATTTTTCAACTGCAGCCAAGTCTCAATTTTTTGCGGGTGAAGTATGTACCTTGTTCGTTATTTTCTTCTAGGGTTCTCGTTGTGTGAATTTCTGTGTATCAGAATTTTGGACAGCTACTTTTGTATACTTTGGAGTTGAATAGATTCATATCTAGGTTTTATGCATAGTAGTGCAGGTTTTTGTTGCCTTAATATTGTGAAGTAGATAGGTATCGATTGAATGTTGTGTTAGCTGAAGTGAATTCCAGTCACTTCATGAAGGGTACCATAAAAGAGGGTTAAGCATTACTGTAATGTTATTGAGCCCATAGTAATCATAATATTCTTGATCAGGCTCTTCATTTTTTTTAAAAGGGCCAGAACCTTTGCGGGTTACGGATTCAAAGATCTCCTGGATTTTGGGCAATTTGCGAAGGTATTTTTCTGCAGTCCCAGATTTTGGTCACGGTCAGGCTTGAAGATTAAGGTACATTGCAAACTTAGTTTTAACTCCAAAGCAAGGTATCCAGTTGAGGAAGATGATTCTCTTAAGACTCCACAATCAAATAGCGATGGTTTCCTAAGGAGGGAATACGAAATAGAACGTCGTCTCTTACCCTTTTTTGTTGAGATTGTTTCTTTTGCACAAACATAAACATGTAGCCAAACACCCGTGTGAGGGAGTGAAGCACAATTAGATCTAGGGGATCAAACTCGTAGCTGATTTGTCCGGCCCAAGGATAACTCAGTTCCTTTCCTATAACATCAATTCAATTCAGTATGTCTTGCAACGTAGCGCCTAGATTGGGTTTGGTTCCCAGCTGTCCCTTTCCTGGTTTATCACTCTCCCATCAAGTTACTAAGTTACTTCCCGCGCGATTCGGAGAGGACGGGCAGTTGGAGTGACTTGTGTTAGTGCAATGACCTCCCATCAGAGAGTCTCTCACACCCATTGTTTTCAATCGCATTGGAATATTTGGTTCAATCATTATCAGAGCTGCTCACCCTAAGGTGTTTTAGGGGGACCAAGTTGATGATCGTGCACCTTTCACCGGTTTCACTATCGTGCATAATAATCCGACTCGAGCCATCCTTCAGTTCAGCTACCTGTAGGGTACGGATTGGGGTTCGCATCGATGTGAGAGTGAGGCGGTCCGGCGTCAGCTCAGCTGAGACTAGGCATTTAGATGCTCCTTTCCAATCTTTCGGTTGAGGCTTGTCATCGTTCGACCGGGCCATAAGTTGAAAGGTTAGCCTTTGAAGTAATGTAGTCCCTTACTTATGCGAGTTGATTGAGCTATTCATCATTGCGCGTTCCCAGATAGAGGATGCTTTGTTCGTTACAGCGTTCATACACTCTGGTATTACGTGAGGTCAATTTCCATTCAAGATGATATCTAGCTTGCTGCAACTATTGGGCTAGGTCATCAGACGCAGGAAGTTGTCGGTCGCTCAGTTTCACTTTATTTATAGACAATGCACCTTACACCATCGAACCATCATCCGTTGTGTGTTCTGCGTTGATATCACCAGTTGGCTCAGTCTAGCTAAGTGGGTAACCAATTCCTGTTCACATGATCAAAGTTTGGTGTTCCTCTGGTTTCCTCCCTCTCTCTCACAAATCCTCTCCGCGTAAACCTGTTCTTCTGAATACTGCCAGAGGAGCATGTTTGGAGCGAGTGCATATGTAACTACTTCGCCTACCTAAACCCTATAATAGCCACGGTCGCTACCAGTCAGGCTTCGAACCCCCAGTGAGATAAATTGATTACTTACACACTCAACCTAATAGCTTGATAACTTCATAGAACCTAACGCTCGCACGCAGATCCCGTACACAGTAGAAATACCAATAGTTTACCTAGCAGTAGCAGCTAGCAATAGCAGCCAGAAGTAGTTCTAGTAGTGAAAGCTTATAGAAAATGTATAAACCAATAACAAAGTGTTTTTTTAGTAAATGAAAAGTAACCCCAAAATCTCAATTTATAAACAGGGCCAAAATATCGAATCAATAGAGCAAAGAATGTAGCAAAACAACATACCAGTAAGAAGCCAACATCTACATTGGTACACACAGAACATAAGACAAGGACAACAGAACACAAGGAGCAACAACCAACCAACAGTCTATTCACTCAACATAAACCAGGGCCCAACAACGAAGAAGCAAATCGATATTTCATAGTCAATTTGGCATTTTTGAGGCATAGTTGGAAGCATAAAAA
>SNQJ01S0062748.1:78367-108192 GCA_010110895.2 Picea sitchensis
ATCTTCTCCTTCTGCCTCTTTGAGGTTGAAAATTCTAATTCTGGTGTTGTTGTCTATGACCTTGGAAATTTTGATGTTGGCTCTGTTGTTTGTTACCTCCATTCAAGTGTTGGTCACTTGTAGTACTCCCTCGTCCTTGGTGACCTCTGCCTCTTCCTCTGCCTCTCCCTCTGTTGAAGGAGAATTGAGTTTTGAAGGCATTGGCGATTGACTCATCTGTGAGATGCAGTCTGGTCTCATGTGTCACCAGGGAACCAGTCAGTTCATCTGTTGAAAAATGTGACAGATCCTTGGATTCAAGGATTGTTGTACCAACCATTTCGAATTTCTTTGGTAAACTTTTGAGGACTTTCTCAACAATGTGTTGATCAGTGATGGCTTCACCATTCAATCTGGTCTGGTTCACGATTCCCATGACTCTGGTCATAAACTGATCCACATTTTTAGACTCTATCATTCTTAAAGTCTCGAATTGCGTCCTCAAGGTCTGTAGTTTGACTGTTTTGACCCTGTCATTTCCTTGGTAGGCTGATTTAAGGATGTCCCATGCCTATTTTGAAGTACTAGCGCCTGTGATTTTTGAGAAAATCGAGTCATCCACTGAATTTTGAATCCAGAATTTGTCTTTATTCTCTCTGTTCCTCTGTGTTGCCTGAGCAGTTCTCTGTTGGTTTGTCATGGCGGAAAGGTCTGTTGGATCTAGTTCCACATATCCAAGATCCACTGGATCCCATCACTCGTGTGCTTGCAAGAACGATCTCATTCGAAGAGACCAGAACTCATAGTTCTTTACAAGAAGAATCGGACCTTGAGTTGGTCCTAAATTGCTAGACGTGGCCATCTTTAAAGAATTTGACAAAATAGAAAAAAAAAATTGGAAAAATTTTGTGTTTACCTGTTTCTTGCGCTTAAACCAGGTCTGCTAATTTCTTGCAGTGACTTCGGAACTCTACGATTCCAGATTTCGCAAGTTTCGTCTTCGCGAGTTTTGACTTTGTGATTCTGACTTCGAGACTTCGTTATACAAGTCTTCTGAAATCTTGTCTCTCCAACTTCCTGTTTTCGAAACGTCGAAGAGAGTTTAACGGCCTTAGATTGGCCCTTAGTCTCCGTTCAATGTGACCATGCACCTAAATGTTAAAGCGCTACCAGCTTTTCGCGATTCGGAACTTCCTGTTTCCCAATGTCAAGAGTCCTTGACCCTTTGTCCTTCCGATCTCCGAAATGTCGATTTGACGAAATGGCTTTAACAGCAATTAGCCCCAAGGCTATACCTTCAGTCCATGTGACCGCTTCCCATATGACTGCAGTCCTATTTCATGGTTTTATGACGCAAAGCGCCCGACCTCCTGTCCTCTGGACTCCCGAAATCCTGATTCCCGAAAATCCGATATGTCTATGCCTCGGTTTCTTCCTTCTTTCGCTATTTTGGAGTTTCCAATTCCGAAATGCTTGGCTCTCTTGGTCTTATGGATTCCCGAAATGTCGAATTCCGGTATCCCGAAATTTCTTTACCCAGTCTTCTCCTTTCGTGCTTTCAGGACTTCAAATGTCGAAATGCCTAGCCTTGTCTTCGGAACTCCCAGTATGCGAAGTGTCGAAATTTTCCTTTGGACAATCAACGGTCCAGATCCTCTTATGATCTGACAGTCCAGATCCTTTTGGGATTTCGCGAATCAGTATTTCGCGACTCTTGACTTCTCGTCACGCTATTCTCCAAACCACGAACTCTGAAATGTCGAGATTTGATGGCGTAAGGATCTGCTGCCACCTGTCCTCTGAGATGGACGACTCATGATTGTTTCGGGATTTTGTGGGTTACGAAGCTGAAAGACTCCACTTCCTTCTACTAAGAGGAGGTTTAAACCTCGCGCACCTTTCCTGGATCTGTTGGCTTACAAACCTTGGTGCTAGATTGGATGGTTCAGATCTTTCTTCCTTTGCTTTGATCCAGTGGCTCTCAGGCCACCGCGCTCCAGATCCAACGGTCTGGATTCCTTCGGGATTTCGCGGACCAAAAGTTTGTGAGGCAGCGACTCCATGACCCCTTGCTACTCCAAGTCCCGAATTCCGAAATGCCGAAATTTCGAAATGCACTTTCTCACGGATCCGACGACTATCGGTCCTCTGCGCAATATCCAACGGCTGTAATTCTTTCACCTTTTTTGCGCTCTCCTCGTCCTTTCTGAACTGGATTTTCGCCTCCAATCTGTTCGCAGGACAGATCTTACGGCTGCGATTGCTCGTTCTTGGTTGTTTTCGCAAGTTCTTTGTTGTTCTTGCAAAGAGTTTCTCCTGAGGAAAGAAATTCGTGAATCTTTCAAAGATTTGAAAGAATTTCACGAGTTATTTGAAGCTTACTGTTCTCTGTTGCAATCTTTGATGGATTTGAGATATTTCCCGAAATTCTTTAAATGTGCTTGCCTCCTGCAACTCTTCTTCGAGAATCTTTGACGTATCTGAAATTGTTCATGATTCTTTAAACTTTCTTCTTCTACAGTCTCTGCTTCCTCAATCTTTTGAGCATATAGTGCTCTGCTTCCTCGTGTGAGCTTCCTATGACGATGTTTTGAGCAGATGGAGGACAGCTCTCCAAGCCTTGTGAAAAAACTGTGTCCCATGCTCTGGATGTTGATTTAAGTTATGCGCTGTGAGGATCGTGTTTCTCTCCATCCTATGTGAAGAGGCTTACTGTTGAAGCTTTGATACCATGATAAACTGTGAAGCAAGAAATGTAGAGAGAAAGAATAGAGCATAAATAGTATTCAGTATATTGAGAATGTAAGGAGAAAGTACAATGAGAAGAGTTAATGAAGAAGTATTGTGCAGAAAGGAAAATAGTTGAGCTAAATAGGCTCAAGCAAATTAAGAAAAGAAAGTACAGCTAGCCAGGACAGCTGGCAGTGTACAGTCAGCCTGTTGAGGTTACATTATATTTAACAATTTCTGACTACCTAACATTCAGCGGTATAAAGGGATAGATAGGATAGATGGATAGAATCTCGCCCTCCCACCAATAATTTTTATGAGAAGGGGAAATTTTTATGAGAATGGGGATGTTTCAAGCAGCGAACCTACTCATGAAGGGATAGATGTCTTTGTTTTATTTATGGAAGGAAGGTGCAACCGTACATCCATTCCCTTCCCAACCCTTCCCTTCTCGTCCTAAGATATATGGATAGATAGAAATAGTTAGTTCACGATAGACATGGGTAGTTCACGCACGATAGTAGGGTGAGTTACCGATAGCAGGGATAGATGGACTAAACTGACTACTTACTACTGAGTTGACTACTTACTACTTACTTTGGTCTCCATTCATTCGTTAGTCATTATCTCTAGCCAGTCCCATGAACCCTACACCCTAGGAGATTGTTTCTTGTCCAGTCCCCTTCCCCTTTCACCTGGAACCCCTCCCCTTTCACCCTTCCTTCCCGTGCCCTACCCTTTCAATCTAATGTTATCCAAGGAAGGAGGGATAGAGGGATTGATTTGAGTTATGGAAGGAAAGTGCAGTCGTACATCCATCGTTCATTTGATAATGGAGTTATGTCTAGAATTTACCTCGTCCTTGGGAAGAGTTACCATTTCAATTATTGATTGAAAGGAATAAATAGACATTTGATTGTGAATGTTGAGGAAGGTGAAGCATATCAGCAACATTTCCTTATGACCATCCTTGACCTTCCATCCATCCATTTGGGGTTACGATCTGTTCCCGTCTCTATGGATGCTCGTCTCTACAGTCTATCCCTAGCCTCATGAACAATTAGTCTGGGGTTATTGGGGTTGTTGGGGTTTCTATGGATAGATAAGATTGATAGAATGGATAGATAAGAGAGGAATCGATAGATAATATTGATAATATTGATATAAAGGAATAACACGGGTTCTCTTTTTTATCTTGCGATCTCTAGAGAATCACTAGATTGCGGGAAATGGCTTATCTGATTGCTTATCTCTTTAATGGATTCTATCTCAGTTTATCTCTTGGCATGGCTTATCTTTGGAAGGCAAAGTCGTACATCCATCCAGTGATAATTGACCTATTAGCACCACTACATCACAGCCTCATGAAAGAAGGTACGTACTAATAGCAGCTAAAAAGGTATGTAAGCATCTAAACAAGTACGTATGAAAGGTAACGTACTAATGAGATTTATTGATTTATAAGAGAGGAATGGATAGAACCAGGCTATAGATACGGGTTCTACCAGGATATAGATACGGGTTGGGCGATCGATAAGGATTATCAAGGGTGGTTAGGTTAGTGTATGAGCGGCTGGGTTAGATAGAGTTGTTGGGGTCTCTTCGACTTGGGTCTATGTGGTTGGGGTCTCCGTTGTTGGGGTCTCTATAGATAAGATATAGAATATGAAAATAAATATACGAATACTACCACGAGGAATCACACGGTCTCACAACCTCATGAAGGGATAGATGGATTGATGAAGGGATAGAAGAAGATAAGGAACAAGCCTTTCTCAAGACCGAAGGAGCTAGTAAGGTCTCCATCTTGATCATAATTCAGAGCCATGACCTTGCCCCCCTTCATCAATAAGTAACTTGGACAAGCGATTTCATTCCTTGAGTCTGTACCTTGAAAAGAAGAAGACAAGGAAGAGACCTTACCCAAACCGAAGGAGATAGTAAGGCATATCTCTTGATCAGGAGTTAGAAGGGAGACCCATGACCATGAGGTGTTTCCTTAGGTCCACCCTAGCATATAAATATGTATCACGGTATCTATGAGGTTATGAAACCTATATGTAGATCGATGTACGACAGATGCGAGGACGCATACAAAGATGAAATAGGTGAGTGATGGATGTACGGCTTTTCCTTCCTTCCATCAGTACATGTATTCTTGTAGTTATGGGGATGGCTTTGCCTTCCTCTACCAAGAAATAAAAATCATTAGTAATTATCCTCTCTAGTGATCGTAGATTGACAATGGGTGTATGGATTCGCCTTCCTTCCATTAGCGAGAGATACCTTTATTATCTTTCAAGAGGCCGGAAATAGCTTTCATATAGCTTGAAAGAGACCGGAAATGAATGACTAGATTTACGAACTTTACCCCCAACCTTAGTAAGTATGAATACCTCTAGTCTTAATACCCACCTTTAAAAATTTTACCCCCAACCTTAGAGCACGTGAAGGTATATATATAATCACGGGGTGGAAATCAGCTCATAAACATTGAAGGGGGTGAAAATTAGCTCATAAACATTTCCCCAAACTAAGTAATTAGGTGGGTAGGGCCTTTCTCATAAACATTATTAGATAGGAATGAATGATTGGCTTTACTAACTCCCACCCCTCCCTTATCTTTCAAGAGGCCGGAAACAATCGAATTATATCGTAATAGAAGTACATAGATGTAAGTAATGAACCTTCCCTTCCCTCGTAGTGAACTTTCCCTTCCCTCGTAGTGAACTTTCCCTTCCCCATAAGAAACCTTCCCCGTATTATTTATTATTGATTTGTGTCAATGTCGATGTTATTTTTGGTGTAGGTGTCGGTCAAATAAATATATCCTTAAAATCCTACCTATAATAAGGGAAGGAGGGGAAGACAGGTTCGAGACATTTCCCTATAATAATTAGAACGATCAACCTACCTACTCTTTAGGTATGAGAACGATCAACTTACTCGAATTAATACTTTCAGAATAGATTTACCTCCCTTTTATCAATGAAGGAAATCACCATCCCCAACATCAAGGGGAATAATCATGTGGGTGATCGGATTTTATTTATCCATAACTATCTTTTTTATACCTATTCATACCTCCTCGTTTTTAGGTAAATAACAGGCACTTGTGCTTGAAATGAATGGCAGGTTATAACCGTAACTCCTGCCATTGGATTGGGAAAGTTTAGGTTAATATCTATAGGGGAATAAACCTCCTCTTTTTTTTTCATTTACAAGTGGAGAGCTCTTCTTTCTCATTTACAAGTGGGGACAGCCTCGCAGAGCCCCTGGAGGGCCTCATTCTCTTTAATCCCGATAGTGAGAGAGAGAGTTTTTCCTATGGGTTCTGATATATTTATTCTTTTTCATAAACAAGGATGGTCAGCTTCCACAGGAGCAGTTGTTGGCATCGCAGGCACAAGAACCAACCTCCTAAATTTCGAGGTCAATCTGAAAATGGACTCCCTGGTTTGGGAGGCCAATACTTAAAATGACTCCCATTTAAGGGAGGTATGTCTTCTATTCATTATACAAGTCATTACGGATAATTTATTAGAGTTAATGTATAATACAACAGAGAATGAAACCTTTATATTATCTCTAGTTACCGACATGATACGATTCATTATCGACTTTTCACACCCCAATTCCTTTAGAAGGAATACTAGAAAAAGATGTTAATATTTCAAATTTTATCTCCCACTTATACAAGATGAAGAGGTGATAGACTATTTCTAATCCAAATAAACATTTGCCTTCACATTGATGTATATGTATGCTTTATGGGCCACATGGTAGACCTACAAACTGAAACAATCTGTCAAATTTAGGGAAAATATAAGAATCCCATGTTTTTTGGCATTTTGAAAATTAGAAGTAGTTTTCTTTGGAACAAATGATTTTAGGAACTTGTGGATTTGTCCAAAAGAGGTAAGACGGTTGTAAAGTGGAGGATACTCACAAGCTCATTTATAAACCTATTTATTTGGGATACAGAATGGGTCGGCGGTCAATGGAGGAACTTTTGTTTCAAGGATCTGGTTTTATCAGTTATGTGCATTATGTCTCTCATTCAGTTCCCAATTCATCTTATTTTCCTAGGGCTACCCCTTTCTCAATTCAATAGATAGTTTTGATAGTGCATGCAGGTAGTTCCGGGGAAGGATGTGAGAAAAGGATATTTCCCCTCGATCGTACTATCCATTTGAGGGTTAAGATCCTGTGAGTGAGCAATGAATAATTCTTGTTCTTGTTTTTCGTTCTCTGTTCTCCATTCTCAGTAAGCCATTCCTAGGGATTTAGAAGGGTCTACCATTTTTGTACCTTTTTTGTGCCACCTTACTATAGTTCCAATAGTGAGTTCTTTGATCCTGCCTTTATGCTTGGTGTAGCGGCCAATCGACTGTCAAGGTGGATTGTCCTAGTATCCATGCAAGTACTTCCTTCAGACTAGCCATATCTTTATCATCTTATAATAACCACATAAAGGTATTCATCTACCCCTAGACCTCCTCTTCAGCTCTTTGTGTTGGCAGGCTCTACCATTTATTTGACAGGTGAATTATGGATCATGGTCTTTACATGTCCAATGGACTTACATCCCATGCATGGACAACTTCCCTCATTACTTCCACCTATTTCATGTAGAAAACCTTTCTACTATGCTTGATCAAACATAGGAACTTTCTATGGAGCTTTTCTAATAGGATCTTGATTTGCGATTCCCATATATGCTTCTATTTTTTCTCCACCCCAAGTGATGATGTTTATGCTGGTATATGATGGATGCACCTCATCACCACCAATGATCTATGTCTCTGAATTCAGCATGTTCACACTATGTTGCATATTTTACCATGCCTTCCACTTTTCAATCATCTCTGGGCAATCCTTAGTGCTATGCTCGGTCTTTTGGTAGTGGTCGTAGAAAGGTTGACATGGTTTCAAATAGTTGTGAACCATGTACCCCACCTCATTACAATTGTGACATTGTGGTGGAGGATGATTCAAATCATTCCTCAGTGCTCAATTACCCTGATTCTAATTTTTACCGCTATTTTTCCTCCTGCTAAGTCCACTTTGAACATATTCTTCTTAAATATCTCAGTGAGTGTGGATAATGCACAACAATCCTTTGTACAGTGATTATTTACCCTGCAAAAGTAGCAATGTACTAGCACCATAGTGTTACTATACTTCTGCAACAACGGGTAAATATGGGGGTCATGTCTTGGGTTTATGCATATTTAACAGAGTCTAGCATCTATTTTTCCTAGTATATTTCCCATAAATGAATTATCCATTGCCATGACATATCTTTGGGTCATTGGGTAGTCATTCCATAGGTGGCCTTCAATCTTTCACAACATGCACCACATTTCCCTCTTGCACTCGCCTTAGCCTTCGTTAATTCTTGAATTTGCTCAAACAAAGAAGCCAATTGGTACTAGAACTATTCTAATCCTAGAGCCAGCCTAAAAAATGATGCATATGCCAATCCACTTATAGACTCCAGCTGCATAGAAAATTATAAGGCTTCCCACGACATCAACATGTGTTGTTGCAACAACGATGTGCATAGATGAGATAACATCCCACCAATAAACCATCCTTTGTGTTGCACCTCTTGAATATTATAGCTCAATCAACTCATCAAATCTAGAAACCCTTGGTCATATTCCCAAATGGTCTCACCAACCCTTTGCTTAACACCCTTTAATTCTACAATAATCTATTATTCTAACTTTTTCTTCTAGAACTCCTTCAGGAAGTTTTCCCTTAGCTGAACCAAAGTCACACCATGCAAGGTGGGAGTGCTCTTCTTAAACTTGATATACAGCTCCAATGCTCTTCCTCGTAGCGTCATCTATAATTCCAACAAATGTATCACAATTAGGATTTTCTATGCATTCCAAATGGCATCCCAGAGGAACCAATGCTACTCCATGTCCTTGTCACCTCTACCATGAAACATGGGTAGTTGCAAAGATGACTCATTTCGTTGAGTTATCATCATTCTCTGATGATTCTATACCAACTCAAATCCTTTGGGTCCTATCTGTTGCATCACAAGTGTTTCTCTTATAATAACACTTACAGAAATGGATAACATCGAAGATAACTTCTAACTCCCTTTAGCGGTCACACTTACACAGTTCAATGCCACTATAGATGGAGTACTTGAAATACTAATTAAAATACAATTGGAATTTACGTAAAAATGATCACGAGATCTTGACAACAAGAAAATGGTGTATAGGGTAGGATGTAGGAGGTACTGGCTTCAATGCCATTTTGGTTTGCTTCCTTGGTGGCATGGAAATTTGTAGGGTTAGAGTACCAGAATAGTGCAAACTCAAAAGCTTCTTAAAACACCTCTTCTAAATTTTTCTCTTCCATGAATTCCATAGTAACAAATGAGTTAGTAGGCTAAGCCAATGTCTATGTGCCTATAGTCTAAGTATTTGTGTTCCCCATGTCATCATGCAATCACCACCATACCTCTTCAAAAGTTATTTCCACCTCTGTGAACTCCTAACTTTCTCGCACCACCACACTTTCTTGATATTTACTTTTGGGGATGGACAAAGATCCTTCTTGTACTTCTCTTATCCTTTGCATCACCTCACACTCCATATGTAGCTAAAAACCATATCCTTATGTCAAAAAATCTTTCTTGATGTGGATATTTTCCACTTCTTCCCACCACCAGTTATATTCTATCTATGCACATATTTTATTTCACTGTTGCCATTCTCTTTCAAAGTTTGTTGCCTCTACCATCACCCATCCTTCAAGCATCTTATGACACTAACTTTTCCATTAGTTCCTCCTTCCATTCTCGATGGGGGTTGAAAACATACCTCGTTCCACCATCAGGATTTTTATCCACACTATTATTTCATCAATTAGTCTTCTGCATGGCCCCTTCGTAAATCATTTTAGCACCTTTGTAAAATAATGATGAAATTCTACTATGCACTCTAAATAATAACCTTCCACTGCACCTTTGTAGTAGAAATAAACAACTTGGTCAACCTTATGGTCATACTGCTAGACCTTTAACAGTTTCTTGGTGGTCCATTCAACTCTTGACTATAGAATCCAACACAAATGCTTCTCTATTATCCTTTCTAGTGATTTGTGCAAGTTTACCGAGAATTCCACCCAAAAAATCACATATAGACACTTAAATAGTTCTCTATCCTTAAATATTTCAACATCCTCTCCTTCATAGGCACTTTCTTGATAGGCAAACTCATGAATTTGTTCTTTCGGCCAATATTAAATGTCAGCCTCCACCGCATCTATATTACTCTTCATTGGTTAAGGTCCTAGCAACAGAACCATGTTGTTGGTTCTATGAAAGTCTCAGGGTCTGCAGAAGGTTTCCAACACAGTCCTGATGTAGTCTAGTGCACTGACATATTCAACATTCCAGAATGAAAGAGGTCTCACCCAAGGCATGTATGATAGTTTCAATGTTATTAATGTGTAGAGTAAAAAAGAGTTTTTTGGGGTATGGTATTCAGACTCTAAGCAGTAAGAGCTTGTAACCAATTACGTATGTTTTGTAATAAACAACTATAGTATCATAGTTACCTAATCTGATTCGGGTGGTATTGAACCACCTTATATCCATAATATTTGATGTTACATACTTCTACTCATTGTAAGGGTTAATCTATTCTATTTATGTGTAAGCCGTAATCAATGAAACCTGTTACTCTTACTCTAATATCATAGCATTGGTAAGGTATAAGCTCTAAGGTTAACTACCTGTATTTACCTATTGTTTGTTATAACGTTATGAGCTCTTAGTACAAATATGGGATATACATACTTCCCTAATCAATGGAGTGTTATGTTCATATTACGTATTTAATGTAATCAATAGTTAAAAATCACACATAGTATTAGTATTAAACATAGGTTAATGACTGGAATAGTACTAATATGATAGGTAATGACATGAGATATGTTCTTACACGTATTTATTATAATGAATGGTTACCCTAATTACCTCTATTATTGGGTTTAGGCGCAACAAAAGGGCATATTGCCTGGCTATGAGCTTATACCATGTCTCATAACAGGTAGATTGAATATGCCTTAATTGTAACATGAGTATGGGGTCTTCCATTTAGTGAAGATAACAGGTCTAGTAGTGCAATAAGTATCATTATTGTAATCACTTGGTATAGGTTATTGATAACAGCTTATGAATACGTGACCTTTCATTAGGATTATATATGTTACTGGCTTCATCAGTGTTGTGAATCATTTGCGTGAATTACTATGGGCTTTGATGCTTGTTGCTATCTAAGCTCTTGGATACTAGTGTAATGGTATAATGATAAGGTATCTTGCTTGATTTCCATGTAATTGAATCTCATGATTACTATGAAACCACTATGATTATGGATACTCTAACCACTACCATATATAATGATAGTATCATTAGAGTCCAATGGTTACAACTATGACCAATCATGCTTACTTATCACCAGCTTCATGTTAAGCTCCAACTTAGCCCTTACGCATATTGAACCAATTGTAATAATAGTACCAAGCAATGAAAAAATCTTATTGGTAAAGCACATATCATGAATATAGAATAAGTTGGTATAGATATCGTAGTCAATGTTGATTACTATTATGATGATCTCACAAGAAGTAATGGAAATGAATATAAGGTAGCAATTGANAGTACCAAGCAATGAAAAAATCTTATTGGTAAAGCACATATCATGAATATAGAATAAGTTGGTATAGATATCGTAGTCAATGTTGATTACTATTATGATGATCTCACAAGAAGTAATGGAAATGAATATAAGGTAGCAATTGACTTTGATCACTTCTTTTATTACTACTAGTGGATGGTGGAACGTAATCTTGTACTGGCAGAGGGGGCTTAAGAGGCATTTAATACTATTGGTTATGATTCTAAAGATTAATATCCATAGATTCCATGTAGATGTTTTGGAATGAAGGATCTTTAGGTAGTGAAGAGCCAGTTAGTTGATTAGAAGGCGGGGCTACCTTATGAGTAGTTATTGACCCTTGTGGTAGGAAAGGATTTTGTAACACTTACAATTGAGAAGTAGGAAGTTGGTTAGGTTGAGTGTCACATTGACCCTATGGAGTGTCAGCTTTGTTAGTTGATTCTCACAAACGATGAGCCTCGAGTAAGTGAGGGAAGTTATGAGTGTAATGACCATATCTACCCCAAATAGCACAAGGGTTATTAGTTCTAAGTTGGTTAATATTATATTGTTGATTCATTCATTCTTATATCTACTACATTGTAATCTAATTCATCCTTATATAATATATAACAGTTGTATATGAACATATAGCTATTCAGCATCCCTATTAATTGAAATATAACCGTCTAAGACTAACTCTATTATGTTTACTTAACAAAGAGGAACAAAAGAAGGATTAGGAAATAGAAAGATAGTAGAGTATGATATTAAGAATAGGATAGGTAAGTTAGGTTTAGTCTTTATAGGATTTATTAGATAGGTAAGTACAAAGAGGAAGATATGAAATTGTTACTGATCAAATTGAACGTTTTTATCTGGATGACAAAGTAGTTATTTTAGAAGTCACTTTTTTCGGAAATAGAATTCTTTAGAAGATAGGAAATAGGATTATGTTTAGAAGAGTAGTAGGATTTATAAGGAAGTATGTCGGTAGGATTTAAGATAAAGGAGAAATATATGGTAGAGACCCTAACCTTTTACTCTTTTATACAGTAGAGACCCTAACCTCTTACTCAGTCTTTGAACCTATAAACTATTCTATCACTTTGAGATCACTTCAGGGTCACAAACCTAGAACTACACTTATAACCAAGCAAGTATAATATTACTAGTTTATATGTTCACCAATCAAGAATGAGGGACCAACTAACACTCATTTATGTTTATCATGTTGAGCTCCCTTGATGATCGATCACAAAAAAATATGGGCAAGGTTCTCTTATCGATCGGGTTAGTAGGGTTGGGAATTCTTTATAGTAGCTTTATCAGGGATAGGCCACGGCGCTAGACCACATATTGAAACTATGATTACTTCTAGCTGATTCTTACCTCTCTTTATATGCTTACTAATATTCTTACTACTAGTTGTCTTACCATAGAGACTTCCTCCTTAGAACCAACAAAAACCATTGGGACTAGACTACTCATTATGTTATCTATGTTCAAGCCGAACAAACGACAAGTAGCATTATTCAGATACAAGTGTATGAACAGCTATGGGATTCTTCAGATAGTTTCATTAACTACAGGAGAATATAAGAATACTTCATTGTGTATGTTCAGTCAGGAGCCAACTTACCTATGATTTCTTCATTAAATTTTAATCAGCACGCTAAACCACTTGATCCTCCTTCTACGGCCTATGAAATCAACCTATTGATCTTAGATATTCTTTGTATCTTGGATTGTACCTATAGGATCAGACCAAAGAGAGGGAATATTCTTACGGCTTGTGACTTGGTTAGGCTTGCTCGAGAGATTTAGATAGTTACTTAGCATAGAGATAGGAACAAGTCAGACCAGTAGACCTAGTTTAGTTACAAATGGATAGACACGAAGCCAAGAGAACCATGGTGATGGTTATGTATGTTTATTCTATTGGTGCTAGCTATTTATGTATGTTTAGTCTACTAGTGCTAGGTAGTTATGTATGTTTAGTCTAAAGGAGAGAGCTAGTTGTGCATGTTAAGAATTAACCAACTCAATCAGATACTTTCCCATCATCATCGTTAGCTATGTGAATGTAGGAAAAAAAGTTCCATGTGTTAAGTGGGAAAGACTATCTAGTTGTATAACATTGGGTTGATGAGAACACAAAAACAAGTTGTGGAAGTTGGGTATGAAGAGCAAGTCAAAGTGGAGTATGTTCAGTTCAGTGGGTACCAAGACATGGGGAGTTGTAGAAGTTGGGGATGTGAATGTTGAAAAACAAGTTGTCGATGTTTGGTATAAACACTAAGTCATATGGTTGGTAAGTATAGGAAAGTCAGCTTGATGTTGCCTCACTCGGTCCCTCGGTTCTAAGCAGCTTGTATTCCCTTCGGGGGCAGATATTTCACATGTATCAATCCAAACCAAACTATGATTATTTCACATAGAAACATATCAGCAACTCTCCTTGAAGACATGGTGGAAACCACCCATAGATTCTTCTTCACACTGATTACATATTATGAACACAAACCAAGATATTTGCATTGATTACATTATGAACACAAACGAGGGCATGATTCCTTAGTAACATTCGATCTATAAACCAGCCACAAGATCATCATTAAGCTATCACAAACCAACAAGATTACATATTCACATTGAGAGATTGATCAACTAGCAATGACAAGGGTGCATCGTTAAATAAGATCATATTTCTATTCTTTCCTTGTTTGGATGGATAAGTACCATTAGCTTCTCTATACGATGCTCACTAGACTACTAACCTTGCATTGATTGATTGATAGATAGAAGGTCATATCTTTAGATATTCTATTATCTTATCTCCTTATATGTAGGGATTAGATCTTCTATTATATTCTTAGTTCATTATATTATCTTAGCTCAAGGAGATAAGTGATAAACTTCACTATATACAAATATATAATAACAGATGCCCATCATAAACCACCATACCATAGGGACTTATCAAATCCCATAGAGATCATGATTAATTAGATAAACCACCATTCCTACCCACATCCAGACACACACACTCTATGCATCAAGCAATTAATATTGGCTTTAGACTAACACTATATCAATCCCTAAAGATAAGCTACTCCTAGGCTTCTTACTGAAACTTTCACCAACAAACCAAAACCTACAGACAAGAGACAACTAACAACACTCTTAATTATGCCACCAATAGAATAGACGTCACATCTATATATTAATTCTAAAACAGCAAAGGAGGAGCCAAAATCCTGAGCTTCGATACTCGGGTCTTGTTCGATAACTATAGCTTTTAAGAGATGTATTATTTTAGAACTATATCTCCTGATATATTGATCAAGGGATTGTATAAGTAGAAAGAGTAGGAATAAATCTAGGCTCACTAAAGGAATATAGAACTTATCCTTTCCTATCTTATGTCTATAGGGAGCTTTTTGTTCCTCTCCTTAGTAACAAAGTATTGTAAGCAAACAAGAGCTCTGATATAAAGTGTTGTTTACAAACAATATCTCTTGTCATCAAACAATCAATAACTAGAATTTGAATAGGAATATAACTAGAGCTTAGGCAAGTATAGGTATTTTCCTCAATGAACTATTGGCCTTGTTGAATTACTACATGAACCTAGCCATGAATTCTCTTATCACGGCAGGAGAAACAACTAGAAGAAATCATATCATCATTAATATTCGTCATACATATTATTGTAGGAGACAAGAAGTCGGGCACCATCCGTCAACCAAGGGAGGGATATTTTTCAATATTTCATGAACCTCCACACGAATGGAGACTGAACTCAACTAGTGGAAAAATATACCAACAAGAGTAGAACGTAAGGGGCTTGCCTAATGATAGCACCTTCTTACCCCCTCCTCAGAATCTAGATATTACCACTCAGTAGATCTATCAACTGCTATAAATATGAACTCTTATTTATTCAATTACAATGAATTTCTCTTTATTACTTGTGATCAACCAGCTAACCAACTGATGTTATGAGGGGCTAACTAATTGATGTCATAAGGATCTACTCCAATCAAGGGAATCCCTCATCAATACTACACTAGCCACTCTTCATGAAATCACAAACACTAGGACCCTCATATCTTCTCATTAATGATACAAGAAGACTAGAACAACTAAATAAGGAGAGAGACCAATCACAGGAGCAGAAGGTTTGAAGGGAAATGCCTTCAATGAAAACCATCTCTTATTACATCAAGCAACAAAATGGGATCTGAAATTCTTTGCTAACATGGACTATTTCTCTTATAAAGGCCTCACCCCCAACCAATGTAATAGATAAGGACCTTTATATCCTCTTTGACCTTTTACCACTTGTTACACGTCAAAATTACTCACTTCGATGATGTCTCATTATCATTATCACAAGTGTCGCACTTTTGATGCAAGTGTCACAAGTGTCACAAAATCATATTGTCGTCTCGCCTGTGTTGCATCGCAAACGACATCATAAGAACACTTGAGATTGTTGGACAACTGAGAGGGGGGGGGTGAATCAGTTGTTACCGTGCTTAAACAATTATGCTTATTTTAAACTCTTTACAAAGCACTTAATGACAATCACAATAAAGCAGGGAGATAAGCAATAGCACATTCAACATCAGTCACACATATGAGATACACAAGGACAGATATTTCTAGAGGAAACCCATAAAGGGTAAAAACCTCTTCTTCTTTATATGATAAGTAATCTTTACATTCTTTACATTATCATACATATGAGCACCAACTCATAATGAGGCTACAACCTCTGTTTTGCAATCTGCTACTTGCTGAGAGCACCAACTCTATGGTTTCTCTAGCACCAACTAGAAGGAAGCACCAACTCCCCAAGTGTTCCAGCACCAACTGGATGGAAGCACCAACTTCCAATTATACATGCACCAACCCGTAAAACAGAGAACAGCAATTCTCCCTTGCACCACCCTACCACCCTGGTTTCTCTGGATGCAACCAGATGGAAGCTACAACTCCCTTTGTTCAAGCGCCCACTTGAACCTATGAGGAAAACAGTCCTCCCTAGCACCTCCCTTCCACCCTAAAATATAAATATTTCCTAATGAAACTTATCACAGTGATACAATATTTATCATTTGCTTACCAGGCTTATCATGGTTCTGCTATGTTGCTCTTCTCTCTTGTATCATTGTCTCTCTGCCTGCATCTTCCTGGGATTTTTGACCTTCTATTTTTCTCTACAGGAGCACCTCAGACTTCCTTTAGTGTCTCACTGTCTTGTTGCACCCTTCCTTGCGCTTTCTTTTCTTCTGCCTTTCATGCAATGTGCCCCAACTCCATGCGATGGACCATTCCTCTTCACTCCATTTCAGTTGTTGCACACTCCTCCTTCTACACTCCTGAATCCATCACCACAACATCAACCCATCTCTTCTTTGTTCTGCATACTTATAGTCTTTGTGCACCTTCTGCATGCTCTCTCGCCATGCTTCTGCAAGCTCTCTCCATGTCAAGTGCTCTGTCTGATCATCATCACAACTCTTCAGCTTCTCTGGCAATTAGATCCATCTGTCAATTTCCTCTATGAACATTCTTCATTCCACTAGCAGATCCCTTGAGACTCTTCATCTTTTCTGGAAATCACTCAAAAGTCTCTTCGAGTCCTCTGGCAGAAACTATCAGTCGTTTCTAGCAGTTACACTCTAAAGTGCAACAGTAACCCTTCAATCTTATTTAAATTAATTTGCATCGTTGAATTGACTTCATTGAATCTTACGTTCATTTCGGCATTTCAGCATTCAGCAATTCGGCATTCGCGTGATCAAGTGTCTCTACAATCCAATTCGCGTACCCTGAAACTCCGAAATGGAGCTTGTCGCTTCAAAATTTTCCCTATATCTCTTCGACAATGTGACCACCATCAGTGACCGAGCGTTTATCCATAAGGTGATTTCGTGATTTCGCAATTCGACATTTCGGCATCCTTGATGTGAATATGTCTTTACACTCCATGTCCCGATCCCCGAAACTCCGAAATGGAGCTTGTCAGTTCGATCTCTTCTCTACAGCTCTTCGATCTCCAGATCAATGGTCCACAATCCATGGTGATCGGACGACTATCCTCTACCCCGGTACTTCATCCTTCAGGACTTTGGGGGAGTGATGGAGTTAAAACTCCCGAAGCAAAAACTCTCGGAGTGACGTCAGTCTTGCGTCACTCGATGACGTGTCGTGACCCGAGTGGCTACCACGTGTCACTCAGAATTGTGAATTCCAGTGACATGAGATGCCAAAACAACTTGACACTTGTCATTTTCTGATCATGCCACGTGTCATAGTCTTCCACCTGTCCTTTCTTACGTGGTCTGCCACATTCACCTCCTGGATCTGTCGGCCCAGATCACTTCGCACTTCCGCATATTGCGATTTCGGCATTCTTGATGTGAGAGTTTCTTGATGCTCCATGTCCCGGTATCTGAAGCTCCGAAATGGATCTTGGTTTCACTAGCTCCGATCATTTCGGCATTTCGCATTTTGGCCTTTCGCGATTCTTACGATGAAGAGTCTCGTCACTTGACTCTTCCAACTTCCGGTATCCGAAGCTCCAAAATGCAGTCGGATCAATGGTCCACACCCCTAATGATTCGACGGTCCAGATCTCTTCATGATTTCGCATTTTGCGCCTTCGGGTTTCACAACTTCGGGACTCCTGTAGTAAGACTTCTTGACATCCCCAACTCCCGGTATCCGAAATCATCCTCCTTCTTCTGGGATTTCTGCATTTCGCATTTCGCGATTCTGGGACTCCTGTGTTGAAGAGTCTCAATTCTTGACTTCTCAATTTCCCGATATCTGAAACTCCGAAATGAAGTTTACACCCGGTATGTGAAATTATTTGTTGATGTGCCTCTTTCGGGATTTCGGGATTCTGGATTTCGCAACTCCGGGACTCCTGTGTTGAAGAGTCTCAACTCTTGACTTCTCAATCTCCTGGTATCCGATGCCCCGAAATAGAATTGGATCATATTTTTGGCTTTTCGCACTTCGCAACTTCGGGACTCCTGTGAGAGGGTCTCGACACTTGATTTCTCCATCTCCCGGTATCCAAAACTCCCTAATGAAGTCGGATCAACGGTCCAGATCAAACCTCGATCTGACGGCTAAGGTTATTTCGGGATTTCGCATATCGCGGGTTTGGGACTCCTGTTGTGAGGGTCATTGACATTTCCATCTCCCAGTATCCAAAATCCCAATAGCCCAAACTCCGAAATGGAGTTTGACCAACACTTTGATCTTTCCATTCAATCATCGTTGCGTTGCTGGTCTTCCTTGCCTGCTTGTTTTCCATCAAATGAACAAGCACACCTTCGCAATGTGTTCGACTCTGTGTTAATTCCTCCTGAGATTACTTTGTTTATGTTTTTCCATCGATGCATACTCTGATCTTGCCATCAATGACAATCATACATGCCTGTAAACATGCCAACAAAGATATCCTCTAAGATTAGTTAGAAGATGAAAATATATCTTTTGGCAAAGATTACAAGTTTTTATCTTGAGAAATTACCATCATAAAAAGTATTTTTTGAGATCATCACTCCCCTGCCCACTTGCAAGGAGCGCTAGCTCTCCTTTCCCTCTTAGCAGGGAGTGCAGCAACACTTCGTGGCCCACTTTGAGGGAGCGTCGATCTGTTGAGCAAATCATGGGGATGAATACCCCTTATCTCTAAAGACAGCTGAGAAATATCCAAGTCAGTTTGGCTCGAATCCAAGTCCGAGGCTAGATCTAAGGGGAGTTCCACAACTAATGGAGTAATATCCTCAACTTATCCCAATAATATCTAAGGTGGTTGAGCCTCTCAAAGCCTATATAAGGAGGCATTCTCATGGTGAAAAGGGGAGAATAATCAGTGAAAAGTATTGTCATTTTGATCGTGGATCATTCGAGCAAGGGGTTGGACAAGGAGAGCTTGGTGAGGTTGCTACATCTGCATCTACATTTTGTAAGAACCTTGTTTTGTTCTCATTAATACATATGCTTGGCTTGTTTCCTTCAAGTTTGTGTACATTTTCATGGACTTGTTTCTTTTGGATGAATCTAGCTTTAAACTAATCATGATAGAATAGGAAGTATGCTTTGTCTTCGGTGTTTATTGGATTGCAGGACTTGTTGAAGGACTTGGAGATCAAGCTCAACTTGGACTAAGCGAGGACAAACTTCATTAAAAGGTACTCATACTTTATTAATCATTCTTATCGACTAGTTTAGCTATATTTCAAGGAAAGACAGTGTTCAAAGTTAGCCTTCTTTTGTCTTGGTCATAGGGGTCTAAGATCCATGAGGTCATTAACCTGACCGCAGGCGAATTTTCCTACAACACCACCAAACTAAAGATTAGGCTTGGTTCAAAAGATCTATTTCACTAGTCAAACCCAGGGAGGGTACCACGGGAAAAGGTGTCAACGGTGGTTGTTTATTCCACTTTCTGACCTATTGATCTGAAAAGGCCTCATCCCAACCAAGGCATAGACGAGAGACCAAGGGATTAAAATGGACTCATTAGACCAATATGAATAGAATTCTTATATCAAAATTGAATTTCCAATTGACAGGACAAAAAGCAACCAGCAACATAGCACCATTACTCATTGAAGTGAAAAGGATGGGAAGTGAATTTAATAAACTAGCGATTAGGAGGGAATAAAGATATTTGACTAGCGATGGGCTTCAGATGTTTATTGAAATCTTTACTCTCTCTCTCTTGTAATATATTTCCTTATGTCATACCCTTTACACTTGATCCTTATAAAACTCATGGTTGCGGCCTACCGTTTACCTTTTATATTGACTGTTGCTGTGTTTTTGAAATATCTCGGATCCCGTTGATCAAGATATTTGTTACTGATCTAATGTTCTATCTCGCAGATCTGATACACTGGGGGTTTATGGATGTGTTTCAGTTGTGTGTTTGAGATATTTATGGTTATTTCATGTGCATTTTGGTTATTGCATGTGCATGTTGTGTATTTATGGTTTAAACAGTATATAAAGGATGTATGTGAAAGTAAAGAACAACAACTGCCCAATAACATATATTATGTGACTCGAGCACTGGAAATATAGAGTACAATCGTCAACTAGATCTCATGGATCGTCACTCAAATACAAGCAAATAGCATAAAATACCCATGATCAAAAGATGAACGCAGATCTGATGCATGCACGAATAGATCGACAAAAATGTGTGATTTTGGAGAAGTACGGTAACCGCTACCAGCTGGAAAACTCATCCGGAAGGACAGATTGTCGAAATGCGTTGGAAATTGATCCAATAGAAGCACCCTAGCCTCTAGACTGAAAAGAATGAGTGTTGGATGTCAGATCTGGTCTCTGAGGCACTAGATCTAGACCCCTGGGGGGTTTGCGCACCTATTAGGACACTGGATTCTCCCCAAATGATTCCACCAACGAAATCTACTTCTATAGGACTCAAAATGATCATCTCGCCAAATGGAGACTTGCGTCGGAAGGGTTTCCCCTAGATCTACTCTGACGCTCCGTCTGCAACCTCAAATGTCCTCCCTAAAGAGTTGCACCCTAAATGGTTGGATGATGCACCCTGCAAGATTCCACCATCATAATCTGATGGAGAATGGCTCAATCTGAGCGCCCTGAATGGATCTCAACTGGGTCAAAAGGAAACTTCAATCTGAACTCGCACCTCGTGCAGCTCCCCAAACCCTCAAACTAACTTGCGCCCTCACTGGATGAGTTGCACACTCTACACTGGATACTCTTGAATAGCACGGTGAAATACTTGGATGGTATCTCCAATGGGCTAGGGTGTGTCTCTCAACACCAAAACCGATAAATGGTGGTGGTTTCCTCCAAAAATCCACAAAACAGTAAGGTCGACTCTCTTCCTCCTCTGGGAACTCTCAACATCAAATCATAACAATGCATAATGAGGAATTAGGTCAAATTCCTCCCTTTATACCCTTATCTAATTCACCATTGACCTCACTTAAGCTAGGCACTTTTCCTCCTTAGGTGAATAATTAATTAATTAAGTCCCCCTTTAGCACCTTTTCATTCTAATTCTTCGTTGACATAGGCTTAAGTGAATTTTCCTAAGTTTTTGGCTTAATTCATCGTTTAGCCACCAAATCACCCTTATTTCTCCATATTGTTCCCTTTTTTTGCCTGACTATAGTCTACGGGAACACATAGACTACTAATCCACTCTCTATTGGCCTACTCTTGGGAATGGGAGATCACAGTCCTCCCTACCCGAGATTGCTTGTCTTCAAGCAACATCAATCCTAGGTGCTGTAAAATATGATCTCCCTCCCATGTGGCATCCTCCACTGGAAGTCCCCTCCATCTAATCAAGCACTCCTTGATGACCATGTTCCTCAACCTACGCTCTCTCTACTCGATCACCTCCTCTGGCACTAACTCCAACTATCCCTCCTCATCTAAAGGTGGCAGATCCTCTGAAGTGATGATTTGTTGTCCCACTACCTTTTTAAGGAAAGAAATGTGAAAGAAGTTATGAATATTGCTACCCTCCGGTAGCTCTAGCTCGTATTCCACCTCGCCTACTCTTCTAATGACTTTGTACGACCCATAAAATCTCGGTTTTAGTTTCTCTGCTCCACTCCTCTTCAAGGAGGACTGTCGATATGGTAGTAACCGCAGGAAAACCAAGTCCCCAACATCTAAAATGTGCTCGATCCTTTGCCTGTCTGCATAGATATTTTGTTGATTATGTGTTGCCTGTAAGTTTTCCTTTACTACCCGCAGAATCCTTTGTCTCTCCTCACCCAATCTTTGTCCACTGGGACCCTGCTATCCCTGAATACAGTATCCACAAAAGTGGGTGCATCGTATCTATACAATTCTCTAAATGGTGACATCCTAATAGACATATGGTGTGTCATGTTGTAACAATACTCATCCATGTGCAACCACCTCACCCATGTGTGTTGTTGTCCTCCCACATAGTTCCTCAGATACCCCTGCACCCATTTGTTGATGATCTTTGTCTGACCATCTGTCTGTGGGTGGTAGCTGGTACTCATGGCTAGCTCTGTTCTTGTCAACCGAAAAATATCCTTCCAAAAGGCACTAATGAAGTGCCCATCTCTATCACTGACTATCTGCTTGGGTAGGCCATGAAATCTGAATACCTCTCTGAAAAATAACTCCGCTACCTATATGGCCTTGTAGTCCATGGGTATGGTGAAGAAATATGAAAATTTGGTCAGCATGTCAACCACTACAAATATACAGTCCCTACCCTACACGCGGGGGAGGCCTATGATGAAATCCATAGAAATGCTCTCCCATTTCTGATCTGGAATGGGTAGAGGTTGTAGTAACCATGTTGGGTGTGTCTGCTCTGACTTGTTCTGCTGAAAATTTGTGCATTCCCGGATGTGCTTCAGTACATCATCCTTGAGACCTTCCACGAGAATCTCTCCCTGATCTGCCTGTAAGTTTTGAAATACCCCTGGTGCCCTGCTACAGGCGAAACATGACACACCTTCAGAATCTCCCCCTTTAAGGTAGATTCTGGAACCAAGTAGATTCAGTCTTTGTATAAAATGGAATCATCTAGTACCCAGTATCTATCATCGACCACCTGTCCATCCATTACCTCACAAGCAAACTTGTTTTTGGAATATTCCACCAACAAGGGTGTTTTCCAATCTATGCAAATGTCCATCATTGAACACCCTGGTGGCCTCCTGGACAAGGCATCTGCCACGAAGTTCCTTTTTCCCTTGACATACTCGATGTCAAATTCAAAGGCTTTCATCTTTGAGACCCACTTATGTTTCCTCTCACTGAGGTATTTCTGATCCAGGAAATACTTGAGACTGTTGTGATCAGTCTTCACTACAAATCTGTTGCCCACTAGATACTGCATGAATTTGGTTAAGGCGTGCATAATTGCTATCATTTCCTTGTCGTAAATAGGGTAGAGTCACTCTGACTCGATGAGCTTCCTGCTCTCAAACAAAATGGGATGGACTCTTTGATTCAACACTACTCCAATTCCCACCCCTGATGCGTCACACTCCAAGACGAATGGATGTGATAAGTCCCGAAGGGCTAGAAGAGGGCATGTGCTCATAACATCCTTCATCTTCTCAAATGTCCATTGTGACTCCTCTGTCCACTGAAAGGCACCCTTATTGGTCAAATCTGTGAGTGGTTCTCCTAACTACGAAAACCTCCTGTAATAACTAAAGAACCCAAAGAAGCTCCTTAACTCTGTCAAACTCCTAGGAGTTGGCCAATCCAAAATGGCCCTGATCTTCTCCTGATGTACTTGAACCCCCTGTGCATTGATGATGTGGCCCAAGTAAATCAACTCTATCATCCCAAACTAACACTTGGACTCTTTGGCATACAGTGATTGTGCCTCCATGATGCTCAATACCTCCTCCAAGTGTCCCATATGCTCCTGCCATGTCTTGCTATAGACCAAAATTTCATCGAAGAAAACCAAAATTGATTTCCTCAACTTCCTCCTGAAAATGTGGTTCATGCAAGACTGGAATGTAGCGGGTGAATTGGTTATCCTGAATGGCATAACCAAAAACTCGAAATGGCCAAAGTTGCACCTAAATGTTGTCTTCTCTATGTCCTTCTCTCTGATGTTGATTTGATGATATTCAGAGCGTAGATCAATCTTCGAGAAGAAAACTGCCCCATGCAGATCATCCATCAACTCGTCAATGCAAGGGATAGGATACTAGTTTTTTATGGTTTTCTTATTCAAATCTTGGTATTTGATGCACATCCTCATGGTACCATCCTTCTTTAGGACAAAGACAACTGAAGAGGTGAATGGATTGCTACTAGTACTGATGTGTCCCATTGTTAGCAATTCCTTGATTTATTTTTCTATCTCATCCTTGAACCTCTTAGGATGACTATAGGGGGGGGGTGATCATGGCTTTGGCCCCCTCCTCCAACTCAATGGTGTGCTCAAATCCCATGTCTGGCGGTATCCCTGGTGGAATCAGACCAAAAACCTGCTAATGTTGTCCCAACAAGTTCCTAATATCTGTCTAATACTATTGTCGACCCTCGGGATCCTTCTACATAGTGATCAAGCACTCTGCGGAAAACGTTGCCTCCCCATGCTTGGAGATCCTCTCCATCCTCTTGGTTGAGATTGTCCTAGGTGCCCCTGTCGACATGCCCCTTAGGACAACCCTCTTCCCATCACTGTCTATAAATCCCATCTCTAAGGTTTGGTAGTTGGTGGTGATTTTACCCAAGGTGATCAACCATTGAACTCCCAAAAACACATATGTGTCTGATAGGTCAACCACATAAAATGTATCTCTCATGGTGTAGTTGCCGAACCTGATCTCCAATTCTGGAACTCTGTCTAGACACTCCACTGTATGGCCATCTGCTACTATGACATAAAATCCCTTAAACTCCTCTATCTGAAGGGCCCGTCTCGATACCAATGAAGCGTTGATGAAGTTGTGGGTGGCCCCACCATCTATCAAGGAGATTTCTTGTTGCCCTTGAATAGTACATCTGATCCAAAGGGTGTCGTATCTGGGTACACCAGAAAGGGTTTACGTCTGCTAGCCTTCTCAGGAGGTTGTGGAACAACCGGTGGGTGGGTCCCTATCAGTGTCGATGATCTACGGGGAGGTTGTTCCTCTGCAGGCTCTGGCTCCTCCTCTGAGTTGTTGGATTCATTGTCCTGCTCCTCCTCCTCATTGTCCACACTATCTGCGGCCACTTCAATATAGTGAATCTCTCCCTTGCCCATGCATCTGTGTCCTAGGACCCGAGTATTTCTACAGTTGAATCAAATCTTCTTCCTCATAATCTCTCACCTCGTCTCATCATCCAACTTCTCCTTACCCTTCCATTCCCTCTGTAATGGATTTCAGTCCTGATCCTTCTGTGGTACGAAGTATTTGGAAAAGGGTTTATTTTTTGGCACTGAATCTGCCAAATCTCTAGTGCGCGGGATGGAATCCTGCAGGGTGTGAGGTCGGTATGCCTTCACCCATCCTCTCAAGGGTTCTGTGAGCCCTTCTGTGAATAACATGATCAGTCAGGGCTCGGATATATCTGTCACTATCACTGCTACCCGTTGAAACTCTGAGATGAATGCCTCTATTGTGCCTGTTTGTCTCAAGTGGGATAGATCTCTAAAATGGATCTTTGGATCCCTCCTGTCAAATATGTCCATGAATCTCTCTGTGAATTCTCGGTAGGAGGTGATGCGACTATGGCCCAATCTCACCAATCCATGATACCACCACTCGTGTGCTTCACCCTCTAAGTGTAAAGTGGCGAAACACATGGCCTCTATCTCGGTCATCTGGTTGATCTTGTAGTAGGTGTCAAGCTTCTGTACCCAATCTCTGGAAGTGCATTTGGACGATCCGTCGAAAGAAGGTATGGTGAGTTTACCAACTTTTCGGATGAAATCAATGTTATTCCCCTGCTACTGCGGCAGCTACGATCCTCCTCTTTGTGGCTCTCTGGGGCGGTTCCTGAGTCTGATCCCACAATACTCGACTAGGGTCATATCCTGATGGAAGTCATGGCCCAATGTTGCATACTCTCTCTGATACTTTGCAATGACTTCAGCATGACTGGGTGATCTTTGTGCTATTGGTATCTGTGCTACTATCGAGGGTCTCAGCACGTGGTCACATGAGAAGAAGGTCTAGGAAAAGGGGCTAGCATTCATCGTTGGCCGGTATTTCGTGTCATCAGGGAAAGGATCGTGGCCGTCCATTTTGTAGCAAGATCAATCGTCGATATCAAAGGTCGTTTCATGATTTTGGGGATCGCGATGTTGGAATCAAGCTGGAGTGAAAACTCCCGAAAGTCAATCTCTCGATATCACTTTGAATGAAAGATCTGGGTCGCGGCCCAAGGTCACATGCAGGATTAGAGCGACAGAGGGGAGCCACGCCAAAGGGTTGAGAGCACCTCTGTTGGATGCGGAAGGAAAGTAGCATAGCCTAACGGGTCGATATCGTTTTGAAGAAGTCATGGGCATCACCTGGGGAATTCATGGGTGTCAGGCACCATCTTGATCCCAAGCCAGTTAATTAATGGAAGTAGGGGGAGGTAGTTGAAACCTTGTTTCAACCGGTAAATAGGAAGCATGGAAGCATCAACCGTGGAGGCAGGATGTCAATCCAAGGTCTCTTTGTAGATGTATTTTCCTGCAAAGCCCATGCTATCTTAAATTTGCGTCTGACCAACGAAACCTATGCAGTCTGATAAAAGAAGGAGGAAACGCAAAGCTTTGAAGGCAGTGGTTAGATTGTGTCCCTGGGGGGCCATTAGCAGTTCTGGGTATATATACTCAGTTTTATATGTTGTAAGGGTCGATGGTAGAGAAAAGCTCATGTATTGTAAATTTTTAGAAAATCCTCTGGCTTTTGGTTATGTATCTGTATTTGAGACTTCTTGTTTAATGTAAGTCAGCTTCCCTTCGTCTCTTTGTAGCAATTGTGTTAAAACACTCGGTCATGGGTGATCCAGTCGAGGGTAGTTACGTTTCTGTGATGTATGTTTGATCACAGTAACATCGCCACCAGTTTTAATCATCTTCTTGTGTCTTCTTTTCCCTCTGATACTGAGAGCTCGGGCATGGAGTTTCCAGTCGATTTTTTGTGACTAATTTGTAATGTATGATTGATTTCAGAGTTGTTATAGCGTTTTCAGTTCCCTGAAGTTGTGAATTCGAGAGGATCTTGAATTTGAAGCTTTTCCTCCTTAGGTTGTTGGATGACCGGATGTCCCTAACAAATATTTTCACTCTCCTCAAGTTCTTCCCCCTACTCACTACTATACCTAACTTACTAACTGAAGTTAAACCAAGACCTCACCTGCTCGTGCATATCAGTCTAGTTTTCTGAGTTAAAACGATACTTTCTTGAGATTGTGCCCATTAGACCACCAATATATTTATTTTTCATGACATACAAACTGATGGGTATTAGGCTTACCTCTGCCACAATCCAGGTGTGACTTATGGTGCTAACAATATCCATTCAAGTCTTTCAATCTACGTGTCTTCTTAAGTTAGTCCTTTTCGGTCACTACCGAACAGTTGGTGCCCTTTTATTTTAAACTCAACTATTAATTATCGTTTATACATGTTCACTCACAATTTGATAATTGTGAGCATGTGTAAGCCTCCTTATGGGGTCTTTTATGAACAAGGTTATGATTATTGACTCGCCCTAAATATTTCCAGTGAGTAATTTCCTCTAATGATCATCACACTTTTAAACGAATTAATCATAAGTTAGAACTTACAAGTAAATGTTGTACTCTCTTTACATCACTACTAAAATTTGAATCTTCCCTTATGTAATTATGGTTTTCATTATATATAGAAACATATATATTATATGTATATAGATTACATGTACATAATTAATAATTTAGTTTTATACTTAATTAATAATTATAATTAATAGAATCTTGTATTTAGTGGATTGATAAATTTTCCATTGAGATGTTAAGAATTACTAATTCGATGTTAAATATTGGATGTCGATTTTGAATCAATAGGTTAGCAATTGTTTCACTATGATATTGATGACAAAAATTTCCAATATTTTTTACTGGGATTATTTGTACATAATTCTTATTTATGGTAATTTAACTTACAATCGGCCCAACTGATACAAGTAAAGATGGTGCGCAAACTTTGAATCTCACTGTAAAGTGGGTCAAAATGAATGCACATCTTGCTGCTAGATCTTAACCAAATTGATTTGGACTTCTGTGAGCATTGTGTTTATGGAAAACAGAAGAGAGTCAGATTTCTCAGAGTCGGAAAAGAAAATAAGAATGAAAGGTTAGAGCTTGTGCATACATATGTATGGGGACCAGCTCAAGTATCATCTCTTGGTGGCTCTCGTTATTATGTTACTTTTATTGATGATGCAACTAGAAAAACTTGGGTTTATTGCATTTGACAAAAATCTTATGTTTTTTATACTTTTAAGAAATGGAAAGCTTTAATTGAGAATGAGACAGGAAAAAGTTTGAAGTGTCTAAGATCAGATAATGGAGGTGAATATTGCAGCAAGGAGTTTGATGATTACTATTCATAGCATGGGATTCACAGAGAGAAGACAGTTCCAAGAACACCACAAGAAAATGGTGTGTTAGAAAGGATGAACGGGACAATCATGGAGCGTGCAAGGAGTATGAGATTGCATGCCGGTTTTCCCTTACGGTTATGGGAAAATGTTGTAGATATTGTTATTTACTTAATAAACAGAGGACCTTCAAACTCTTTGGATGGTAGAATTCCAGAGGAGGAATGGACAGGAAAATAGGTAGATTGTTCTTTTATGAAAACTTTTGGTTGTGAAGCATTTGTCCATATTGATAAAGAAAATAGAACAAAGCTTGAGTCTAAATCCAAGAAGTGTACCTTTATTGGATACTGTGTTAATGATTTTGGTTATCGATTATGGGATTATGAAAATAACAAAATCATTAGGAGTAGAGATGTCATGTTCAATGAGAAGGTCATGTACAAAGATCATTTGCAAGGAAAGAAACAGGAAGAAGAAAAACAAGAATAGACAGTGCTTGATGAGATCACTGAAAAAGAAATTCCAAAGGAACCTGAAAATCAAAATGTACAACAACAGGATCAGCATGTGCCTCAAACACCTGCAAGTGTTGTTAGAAGATCTACCAGGTTAAGTATACCCCCTGAACGATACTCTCCTTCATTGTATTATTTATTGTTGACTGATTCTGGTGAACCAGAATGTTATGAAGAGGCAATCCAGGTAGACACCAAAAAGAAGTGGGAGCAAGGCATGAAAGAGGAAATGGATTCCTTGGCAAATAACCAGACTTGGGACTTGGTTCAGCTGCCTTTGGGAAAAAGAGCATTGCAAAATAAACGGGCTTACAAGTTGAAGGAAGAAGATGGAGGATAAAATAAGTACAAGGCTAGACTTGTCGTAAAGGGGTTTGCACAAAAGAAAGGTATATATTTTGATGAAATATTTTCTCCTATTGTTAGGCTAGACTTCAATTAGGACTATTTTAAGTCTTGTGGAAGTATAAGATTTGCATCTTGAACAGTTAGATGTAAAAACAACTTTTCTCCATGGGGATTTTGAGGAAGAGATTTATATGCAGCAGCCACAGGGGTATGAGGTCAAAGGGAAGGAGAATTTGGTATTAGGTTGAAGAAGATCTTATATGGCCTAAAGAAAGCTCCAAGGTAGTGGTATTTGAAGTTTGACAGGTTTATGATAGAACAGGGTTATAGTAGATGTCATTCTGATCACTGTGTTTATTTTAAAAGGCTATAAAATGGAAGCTATATTATCTTGCTATTGTATGTAGATGACATGCTTGTTGCAGGGTCTAATA
>SNQJ01S0062748.1:113438-123818 GCA_010110895.2 Picea sitchensis
TATTAGACCCTGCAACAAGCATGTCATCTACATACAATAGCAAGATAATATAGCTTCCATTTTATAGCCTTTTAAAATAAACACAGTGATCAGAATGACATCTACTATAACCCTGTTCTATCATAAACCTGTCAAACTTCAAATACCACTACCTTGGAGCTTTCTTTAGGCCATATAAGATCTTCTTCAACCTAATACCAAATTCTCCTTCCCTTTGACCTCATACCCCTGTGGCTGCTGCATATAAATCTCTTCCTCAAAATCCCCATGGAGAAAAGTTGTTTTTACATCTAACTGTTCAAGATGCAAATCTTATACTTCCACAAGACTTAAAATAGTCCTAATTGAAGTCTAGCCTAACAATAGGAGAAAATATTTCATCAAAATATATACCTTTCTTTTGTGCAAACCCCTTTACGACAAGTCTAGCCTTGTACTTATTTTATCCTCCATCTTCTTCCTTCAACTTGTAAGCCCGTTTATTTTGCAATGCTCTTTTTCCCAAAGGCAGCTGAACCAAGTCCCAAGTCTGGTTATTTGCCAAGGAATCCATTTCCTCTTTCATGCCTTGCTCCCACTTCTTTTTGGTGTCTACCTGGATTGCCTCTTCATAACATTCTGGTTCACCAGAATCAGTCAACAATAAATAATACAATGAAGGAGAGTATCGTTCAGGGGGTATACTTAACCTGGTAGATCTTCTAACAACACTTGCAGGTGTTTGAGGCACATGCTGATCCTGTTGTTGTACATTTTGATTTTCAGGTTCCTTTGGAATTTCTTTTTCAGTGATCTCATCAAGCACTGTCTATTCTTGTTTTTCTTCTTCCTGTTTCTTTCCTTGCAAATGATCTTTGTACATGACCTTCTCATTGAACATGACATCTCTACTCCTAATGATTTTGTTATTTTCATAATCCCATAATCGATAACCAAAATCATTAACACAGTATCCAATAAAGGTACACTTCTTGGATTTAGACTCAAGCTTTGTTCTATTTTCTTTATCAATATGGACAAATGCTTCACAACCAAAAGTTTTCATAAAAGAACAATCTACCTATTTTCCTGTCCATTCCTCCTCTGGAATTCTACCATCCAAAGAGTTTGAAGGTCCTCTGTTTATTAAGTAAATAACAATATCTACAACATTTTCCCATAACCGTAAGGGAAAACCGGCATGCAATCTCATACTCCTTGCACGCTCCATGATTGTCCCGTTCATCCTTTCTAACACACCATTTTCTTGTGGTGTTCTTGGAACTGTCTTCTCTCTGTGAATCCCATGCTATGAATAGTAATCATCAAACTCCTTGCTGCAATATTCACCTCCATTATCTGATCTTAGACACTTCAAACTTTTTCCTGTCTCATTCTCAATTAAAGCTTTCCATTTCTTAAAAGTATAAAAAACATAAGATTTTTGTCAAATGCAATAAACCCAAGTTTTTCTAGTTGCATCATCAATAAAAGTAACATAATAACGAGAGCCACCAAGAGATGATACTTGAGCTGGTCCCCATACATATGTATGCACAAGCTCTAACCTTTCATTCTTATTTTCTTTTCCGACTCTGAGAAATCTGACTCTCTTCTGTTTTCCATAAACACAATGCTCACAGAAGTCCAAATCAATTTGGTTAAGATCTAGCAGCAAGATGTGCATTCATTTTGACCCACTTTACAGTGAGATTCAAAGTTTGCGCACCATCTTTACTTGTATCAGTTGGGCCGATTGTAAGTTAAATTACCATAAATAAGAATTATGTACAAATAATCCCAGTAAAAAATATTGGAAATTTTTGTCATCAATATCATAGTGAAACAATTGCTAACCTATTGATTCAAAATCGACATCCAATATTTAACATCGAATTAGTAATTCTTAACATCTCAATGGAAAATTTATCAATCCACTAAATACAAGATTCTATTAATTATAATTATTAATTAAGTATAAAACTAAATTATTAATTATGTACATGTAATCTATATACATATAATATATATGTTTCTATATATAATGAAAACCATAATTACATAAGGGAAGATTCAAATTTTAGTAGTGATGTAAAGAGAGTACAACATTTACTTGTAAGTTCTAACTTATGATTAATTCGTTTAAAAGTGTGATGATCATTAGAGGAAATTACTCACTGGAAATATTTAGGGCGAGTCAATAATCATAACCTTGTTCATAAAAGACCCCATAAGGAGGCTTACACATGCTCACAATTATCAAATTGTGAGTGAACATGTATAAACGATAATTAATAGTTGAGTTTAAAATAAAAGGGCACCAACTGTTCGGTAGTGACCGAAAAGGACTAACTTAAGAAGACACGTAGATTGAAAGACTTGAATGGATATTGTTAGCACCATAAGTCACACCTGGATTGTGGCAGAGGTAAGCCTAATACCCATCAGTTTGTATGTCATGAAAAATAAATATATTGGTGGTCTAATGGGCACAATCTCAAGAAAGTATCGTTTTAACTCAGAAAACTAGACTGATATGCACGAGCAGGTGAGGTCTTGGTTTAACTTCAGTTAGTAAGTTAGGTATAGTAGTGAGTAGGGGGAAGAACTTGAGGAGAGTGAAAATATTTGTTAGGGACATCCGGTCATCCAACAACCTAAGGAGGAAAAGCTTCAAATTCAAGATCCTCTCGAATTCACAACTTCAGGGAACTGAAAACGCTATAACAACTCTGAAATCAATCATACATTACAAATTAGTCACAAAAAATCGACTGGAAACTCCATGCCCGAGCTCTCAGTATCAGAGGGAAAAGAAGACACAAGAAGATGATTAAAACTGGTGGCGATGTTACTGTGATCAAACATACATCACAGAAACGTAACTACCCTCGACTGGATCACCCATGACCGAGTGTTTTAACGCAATTGCTACAAAGAGATGAAGGGAAGCTGACTTACATTAAACAAGAAGTCTCAAATACAGATACATAACCAAAAGCCAGAGGATTTTCTAAAACTTTACAATACAGGAGCTTTTCTCTACCATCGACCCTTACAAAATATAAAACTGAGTATATATACCCAAAACTGCTAATGCCCCCCCAGGGACACAATCTAACCACTGCCTTCAAAGCTTTGCGTTTCCTCCTTCTTCTATAAGACTGCATAGGTTTCGTTGGTCAGACGCAAATTTAAGATAGCATGGGCTTTGCAGGAAAATACATCTACAAAGAGACCTTGGATTGACATCCTGCCTCCACGGTTGACGCTTCCATGCTTCCTATTTACGGGTTGAAACAAGGTTTCAACTACCTCCCCCTACTTCCATTAATTAACTGGCTTGGGATCAGGATGGAGCCTGACACCCATGAATTCCCCAGGTGATTCCCATGACTTCTTCAAAACAATATCGACCCCTCAGGCTATGCTACTTTCCTTCCGCATCCAACAGAGGCGCTCTCAGCCCTTTGGCGTGGCTCCCCTCTGTCGCTCTAATCCTGCATGTGACCTTGGGCCGCGACCCAGAGATTTCATTCAAAGTGCTATCGAGACATTGATTTTCGGGAGTTTTAACTCCAGCTTGATTCCAACATTGCGATGCCCGAAATCATGAAACGACCTTTGAGATCGACGATTGATCTTGCTACAAAATGGACGACCACGATCCTTTCCCTGATGACACGAAATACCAGCCAACGATGAATGCTGGCCCCTTTTCCTAGACCTGATTCTCATGTGACCACGTGCTGAGACCACAGGCCGAATTCTTGAACGTTTCTCGATTTCTCATTTCAGGGGTCTCGCACCATTTTCCACTTCTAAAGCCTGATCCACGAAATCATGATCCTACGGATCCTACGGATCCTACGCCACACGTCCCTTAATTTGAACAACTCAGATTGAAACCATCAACCTTTCGGGTCTCAGGATTTCGGGCTATGGATGCACCTTCACGACGAGAACCCCGAACTCTTGATTCCCGATCCTTAAAAAATTGCTGATGTTAGATCAACGACCCTCATCTCTTCACGATCAGACGACCCAAATCTCTCCTTTTGCGAATCGAGATTTCACGATTCTTGTTGAACAATTTTACAACATTTGAACTCTTGATTCCCGCGCTCACTTGATTTGAGTCCCTATTTAAATGCTCTCAGTGCTGTGTCCTATGACGATGAAGACTTGAGCGACATGAATGGGACTTGGGAGAACGAAGGCTCAGTGACAGAGGCAGAGAGAGAAGTGATTAACCTTAGAGAAGATAGATAAGCTTATGGCCGATACTTCTCAGGCAAGCCGACAAAGAAAACAGGCCTGTCAAATGGATGGAGGAAAATAGAAGAAAAACTACAAGTCAAGAAGGAGAACTCACAATCGGGTCTGCAAAAGATTAGAAACAAGAAAAATTATGGACCTAGGTAGAAAACACAGACTCACAAGACCTTGGAAAGATTATGTGCTAACAGATATCAGTCGGTGTTGTTAAAAGAAAGTCTAGATTTTCGTTTATAAATTAAAAACAATTAAATTAACATGCATCGACCACTACTTTTGTATTAGTGACTAGTGCCCTATTGCTCACGACCTTCTGATCTCGCTAGCAGCCTATGTTGAATACCCAAAGCCATAAGAAACAATAGAGAAAGGTAGTAGCATCCCGCAACAACAGAGAAAGTAGCAAAGGTAGGGAGCACTATACAAGCTATGGAAGAACCTATCCGTAGTTACCACCTTCTACCACCTTATACTAGGCATTCATTTGATCAAATCCATAGGCACATATGATCAAATCCATAGACAATGATCGATCACAGAACATCAGGAGTAAACATAGGAAAAGATAGAAGAAAAGGTCAGTCTGGTCTATAAAACAGAAAAGACTGTCTCTGTCTTCCTCCTCAGCTTTGACGGAAGATCCTATCCGCCCGGTAGCAAGCTTAAAAAGAGACTTCCTTTATAATATAGAGATATTAAGGTAGGTAAAGACCAATGATAGGCATATTTTTGATCTCACCGCTCATATCCATAGTATTATAAGATTTTGTGAAGGCGAATGAAGGTGAAAGAGACAAGCTATGATATCCTGTTCCCAAGAGTAGGCCAACAAGGAGTGACTTAGTAGTCTATGTGTTCCCGTAGACTATAGTCAGGCACAAGCAGGGAACAAGATGGAGAAATAAGGGTGATTTGGTGGCTAAACGATGAATTGAGCCAAAAACTTAGGAAAAGTCACTTAAGCCTAAGTCAACGAAGAATTAGAATGAAAAGGTGATAAAGGGGGACTTAATTAATTAATTATTCACCTAAGGAGGAAAAGTGCCTAGCTTAAGAGAGGTTAATGGTGAATTATATCGGGAAGGGTATAAAGGGAGGAATTTGACCTAATTCCTCATTATGCATTGTTATGATTTGATGTTGAGAGTTCCCAGAGGAGGAAGAGAGTCGACCTTACTGTTTTGTGGATTTCTGGAGGAAACCATCACCATTGAGAAGTTTTGGTGTTGAGAGACACACCCTAGCCCATCGGAGATACCATCCAGGTATTTCACCGTGCTATTCAGGAGTATCTAGTGTAGAGTGCACAACTCAACCAATGAGGGTGCAAGTCAGTTTGAGGGTTTGGGGAGTTGCATGAGGTCCGAGTTCAGATTGCAGTTTCCTTCCGACCCAGTTGAGATCTAGCCAGGGTGCTTAGATTGAGCCATTCTCCATCAGATTTTGACGGTGGAATCTTGCAAGGGGCATCATCCAGCCATTTAGGGTGCAACTCTTCAGGAAGGAAATTTGAAGACTTTGTAGATAGAGCGTAAAAAAATATCTGGGGGAAACCCTTTCGAACCAGTTCTGCATTTGGTGAGACAATCATTTTGAGTCCCATAGTAGAAAATTATGTTGGTGGAATCATTTCGGGCACATCAATTGTCCCAGGAGGTGCGCAAACCCCCAGGGGTCCAGATCCAGTGCCTCAGAGACCAGATTTGACATCCAACACTCATTCATTTCAGTCTAGAGGCTAGGGAACTTATATTGGAGTAGTTTCCAATGCATTCCGATGGTCTATCCTTCCAGATGAGATTTCCAGTTGTTAGCGGTTACCGTACTTCTCCAGAATCACACATTTTTGTCGATCTATCCGTGCATGCATCAGATCTGCGTTCATCTTCTGATCATGGGTATTTTTATGCTATTTTCTTGTATTCCAGTGATGATCCATGAGATCTAGCTAACGATTATACTCTATATTTCCAGTATGTTATTGTATTTCCATGCTTGAGTCGCATAATATATGTTATTGGGTAGTTGATGTTCTTTACGTCCGCATGCATACTTTATATACCGTTTAAACCATAAATACACAACATTCACATGCAATAACCAACATGCACATGCAATAACCAAGATGTACATGCAATAACCATAAAGATCTTAAACACACAACTGAAACTCATCTAGAAACCCCCAATGTATCAGATCTGCGAGACAAAACATTAGATCAGTAGAAAATATCTTGATCAGCAGGATCAGGGATATTTCAATGGTATCAGAGCTTTAGTCCTACCAACCCGTGACTAAAGAATGTGAGTGGAGTAGAAGACCTAGAGGGCCGTGAGCAAGTAGGTGTGGAATATGTCACTTACAACAGGCACAAGGAAATAAGGGCTAGGCCTAACTTTCCTCCTTTCCCTCCCAGTTTAGAGGACGAGGAAGAGGCACATAGAGAAGCAAAGAGAAGAGCAGAGCATGAGGCCGAGCGCAAAGCAGATCTGAGGAGGCTAGGTGACATATATGAGCAACCAGAGGGTAGTGGTAAGGCCCCCATGGATCCATATGTAGCCTTCATGCAGATTATCAATGATATGTTAGCTAGTCAGCAAACCATGTCTCAATCCTTGGCTCAGGTAGTGTATAGATTGGCTATGGTGGACATCCCGGACACACAAGCCCCACATGCAACACAAGGGAACTCAAGGGCATGCAGTAGCCCCCAGTCACCCACTCACACATACACCTCTGTCAGTAGGATTCCATGTCCGTTGTTTCCCATTTTCCAGAGGGCACCCTCGATAGTAGCACAGATACCAATAGCACAAAGACCACCCACTCATGCATAAGTCATTGCAAAGTATCAGAGAGAGTATGCAACATTGGGCCATGACTTCCATCAGGATATGACCCTAGTCGAGTATTGTGGGATCAGACTCAGGAACCGCCCCAGAGAGCCAAAGAGAGGAGGATCGCAGCTGCCGCAGCAGCAGGGGAATAACATTGATTTCATCCAAAAAGTTGGTAAACTCACCATACCTTCTTTCGACGGATCGTCCAAATGCACTGCCAGAGATTGGGTACAGAATCTTGACACCTACTACAAGATCAACCAGATGACCGAGATAGAGGCCATCCGTTTTGCCACATTACACTTAGAGGGTGAAGCACACGAGTGGTGGTATCATGGATTGGTGACATTGGGCCATAGTCACATCACCTCCTACCGAGAGTTCACAGAGAGATTCATGGACATATTTGACAGGAGGGATCCAAAGATCCATTTTAGAGATCTAGCCCACTTGAGACAAACATGCACAATAGAGGCATTCATCTCAGAGTTTCAACGGGTAGCAGTAACAGTGACAGATATATCCGAGCCTTGACTGATCATGTTATTCACAGAAGGGCTCACAGAACCCTTGAGAGGATGGGTGAAGGCATACCGACCTCACACCCTGCAGGATTCCATCCTGCGCACTAGAGATTTGGCAGATTCAGTGCCAAAAAATAAACCCTTTTCCAAATACTTCGTACCACAGAAGGATCAGGACCGAAAGCCATTACAGAGGGAATGGAAGGGTAAGGAGAAGTTGGATGATGAGACGAGGTGAGATATTATGAGGAAGAAGATTTGCTTCAACTGTAGAAATACTCGGGTCCTAGGACACAGATGCATGGGCAAGGGAGAGATTCACTATATTGAAGTGGCCGCAGATAGTGTGGACAATGAGGAGGAGGAGAAGGACAGTGAATCCAACAACTCAGAGGAGGAGCCAGAGCCTGCAGAGGAACAACCTCCCCGTAGACCATCGACACTGATAGGGACCCACCCACCAGTTGTTCCACAACCTCCTGAGAAGGCTAGCAGACGTAAACCAACAAAGAGTGGAGTCATAGAAACCCTTTCTGGTGTACCCAGATACGACACCCTCTGGATCAGAGGTACTATTCAAGGGCAACAGGAAATCTCCTTGATAGATGGTGGGGCCACCCACAACTTCATCAACGCTTCATTGGTATCGAGACGGGCCCTTCAGATAGATGAGTTTGAGGGATTTTATGTCATAGTAGCAGATGGCCATACAGTGGAGTGTCTAGACAGAGTTCCGGAATTGGAGATCAGGTTGGGAAACTACACCATGAGAGATACATTTTATGTGGTTGACCTATCAGACACATATGTGTTTTTGGGAGTTCAATGGTTGATCACCTTGGGTAAAATCACCACCAACTACCAAACCTTAGAGATGGGATTTATAGACATTTGTATCAGTCAGCTCAACCTGCTGATTTTCTAAGTAGTTATTGATGGAATTTACTCCCAACGCTTTGCAATTAGATTCAATCAGCAGTCTGGCTAAAGCTTGACCTTTGATCAATTTGTTGGGCTTGATCTCTAGATAAAATTCAAGGATTTTGGCAATCCATCAGCTCCTCCTTCCATCTATGTCTGGCTGGGTGAGAATTTCCTTAACAACAACTGAAGGGACGTATGAGATGACTTTTGATTGCAGGACATAGACTTTGAAGGATTTGAGAGATTTAAACAAAGCATAGGCCTGCTTCTCCATGATGTCATATTTCACCTCAACATCTCTCAATGCCTGACTGAAAAAGGAAATAGTCTGCTCCAACCCTTCAACATTTTTCTGCAACAGAACAACTGCTACAATGTTACATGAAGCAAATCAAAGAACGAGGAAATACTTTGAGTAATCAAGACTGATAAGAACAGGTGCTTCAGTCAAGGCCTTATTTATCTGATCAAAGGAATTTCGAGACTCGAAAATCCATTTGACTTTGTTGCCTTTTCTCAACATGGATTTTATAAGATTTATCGTCTCAACAAAGTTGGAAACAAACCTCCTCAGAAAATTATTTTTTCCCAAGAAAGACTGGACTTCTTTCCCGGATCTTGAGAGTGACAAGGTTTGGATTGCTTCAACTCTATTGGGATCAATCCTTGTTAGAAAAATAGGACCACGAAGCAATAAAATAAAACAAATGCGGAAACAAAACACAAAAGATACACAATACAATAGAGACACAGATTTACGTGGTTCACCCAGTGTGGGCTACGTCCACCAGAGAAATTGCCAGGTCCTTCCTTTATTATTATCCAACAAATGAAGGGATATAACCTACAACAAAACCCGCTGTAACTTCCTCTTCTTTATCTCATAGTCTCCTCTCTCAGAATACAATCCTTGCCATAATGCATAGCCACAATACATTTCCCTCATAACAGAGGGTTGCCTTCTAGGGAAAAAAACCCTAACATAATTTCTACCGTTAGACTTGCGACCTTATAATGAATAGTCCATATTTACAATGAAATTACAATATACATTTATAAGGTAATTTTTCCTTCGGGGGCTTTTCCCCCGAACCCCCCAACCGGGGGAATAGCCCCCCCAGACCCTGCAGAGGGGGTACTCCCCCTTTGCACTCCCCCACGTGGAAGAGTGTACATACTTATGGGGTGTAAAGTCTTCATGGGGTATAAACACGGCTGAAAGCAAGGACCTATGAATTAGGAAGATAATCAGGCTCCACAACCAACAATCTCCCACTTGGAGACTGATCTCAACAACTCCACCACTGTTGCATATGATGGACTCTGAACCTTCTTGGACCTAACAAATTTCTCATCTTCATCTTCATTCTTGAATACCAAATGAAACTGAGCAGGAACTCAGTTTCTCTCTGGTTACTCCCTTTGTTAACATGTCTGCAATATTGTGGCTAGTGTGTATCTTTTCCAACTTCAAATGTCCATCTTCCAAGGTGGATCGTATGAAGTGGTACCTCAACTGTATATGCTTAGTCTTCGAATGGAAGTCTGAGTTCTTTGCAAGATGAATTTCACTCTCACTGTCACAGTACAACCTGCTATTCTCCTGCTTCTTTCCTAATTCCTCCATAAACCTTTGTAACTAAATCATCTCTTTACTAGCCTCTGTAGCAACAAAATACTCTGCCTCTGTTGTTGAAAGTGCAACAACCTTTTGCAGTTTTGAAATCCAACTTACTGTTGTTCCACCTATAGTAAAAACATACCCCGTGGTGCTCCTCCTCCTGTCTTTATCACCTGCCATATCTGAATCAACATATCCCTGTAGAAAAGTGTCT
>SNQJ01S0062748.1:125164-136132 GCA_010110895.2 Picea sitchensis
AGGAAGATCCTTCTAGAAGCGGAAGCTTCTATTAGGTCTTCTTACATCCGTCTTATTCTATTTTATTGAAATGTCTTATTAATATTGACCTTTATTACATCCGAATACATTGATCTACCTATGTGCGGGTTAGGACCTTAACAGATTTGTAGTGAAGACTAATCACAACAGTCTCAAGTATTTCTTGGATCAGAAAGACCTCAGTGAGAGGAAACAAAAGTGGGTCTCGAAGATCCAAGCCTTTGACTTTGACATCGAGTATGTCAAGGGAAAAAGGAACTTCCTGGAAGATGCCTTGTTTAGGAGGCCACCAGGGTGTTCGATGATTGACATTTGTACAGATTGGAAAGCACCCTTGTTGGTGGAATATTCCAAAAACAAGTTTGCTTGTGAGGTAATGGATGGACAGGTGGTCGATGATAGATACCGGGTACTAGATGATGCCATTTTCTACAAAGACCGGATTTACTTGGTTACATAATCTACCTTAAAGGGGGAGATTCTAAAGGTGTGCCATGATTCTCCTACAGCAGGGCACCAGGGGTATTTCAAAACTTACAGGCAGATCAGGGAGAGATTCTCGTGGAAGGGTCTCAAGGATGATGTACTGAAGCACATTCAGGAATGCATGAATTTTCAGCAGAACAAGTTAGAGAAGACACACCCAACAGGGTTACTACAACCTCTACCCATTCCAGAGCAGAAATGGGAGATAATTTCTATGGATTTCATCACAGGCCTCCCCCGCGTGCAGGGTAGGGACTGTATATTTGTAGTGGTTGACATGCTGACCAAATTTTCACATTTCTTCGCCATACCCACGGACTACAAGGCCATACAGGTAGTAGATTTATTTTTCAGAGAGGTATTCAGATTACTTGGCCTACCCAAGCAGATAGTCAGTGATAGAGATGGGCGCTTCATCAGTGCCTTTTGGAAGGAGATTTTTTTGGTTGACAGGCACAGAGCTAGCCATGAGTACCAGCTACCACCCATAGACAGATGGTCAGACAAATATCATCAACAAATGGGTGGAGGGGTATCTGAGGAACTATGTGGGAGGATAACAACACACATGGGTGAGGTGGTTGCACATGGATGAGTATTGTTACAACATGACACACCATATGTCTATTAGGATGTCACCATTTAGAGCATTGTATAGATACGATGCACCCACTTTTGTGGATACTGTATTTGGGGATAACAGGGTCCCAGTGGCCAAAGATTGGGTGGAGGAGAGAAAAAGGATTTTGCGGGTAGTAAAGGAAAACTTACAGGCAACACATAATCAAAAAAATATCTATGCAGACAGGCAGAGGATCGAGCGTAGTTTCGATGTTGGGGACTTGGTTTTCTTGCAGTTACTACCATATCGATAGTCCTCCTTGAAGGGGAGTGGAGCAGAGAAACTAAAATTGAGATTTTGTGGGCTGTACAGAGTCATTAAGAGAGTAGGCGAGGTAGCATTCGAGCTACAACTACCAAAGTGTAGCAAGATTCATAACTTCTTTCACGTTTCTTGCTTTAAAAAGGTAGTGGGACAACAAATCATCACTTTAGAGGAGATGCCACCTTTATATGAGGAGGGACAGTTGGAGTTAGTTCCAGAGAAGGTGCTTGAGTAGAGAGAGCGCAGGTTGATGAACAGGGTCATCAGAGAGTTTTTGATTAGATGGAGGGGACTTCCAGTGGAGGATGCCACATGGGAGGGAGAGCATATTTTACAACACCCAGGATTGATGTTGCTTGAAGACAAACAATCTCGGGTAGGGAGGACTGTGATGTCCCATTCCCAAGAGTAGGCCAATAGGGAGTGACTTAGTAGTCTATGTGTTCCTGTAGACTATAGTTAGGCAAAAAAAGGGAGCAATATGGAGAAATAAGGGTGATTTGGTGGCTAAACGATGAATTAAGCCAAAAACTTAGGAAAATTCACTTAAGCCTAAGTCAACGAAGAATTAGAATGAAAAGGTGCTAAAGGGGGACTTAATTAATTAATTATTCACCTAAGGAGGAAAAGTGCCTAGCTTAAGTGAGGTCAATGGTGAATTAGATAAGGGTATAAAGGGAGGAATTTGACCTAATTCCTCATTATGCATTGTTATGATTTGATGTTGAGAGTTCCTAGAGGAGGAATAGAGTCGACCTTACTGTTTTGTGGATTTTTGGAGGAAACCACCACCATTTATCGGTTTTGGTGTTGAGAGACACACCCTATCCCATTGGATATACCATCTAGGTATTTCACCGTGCTATTCAAGAGTATCCAGTGTAGAGTGTGCAACTCAGCCAGTGAGGGCGCAAGTCAGTTTGAGGGTTTGGGAAGCTACACGAGGTGCGAGTTCAGATTGAAGTTTCCTTCCGACCTAGTTGAGATCCATCCAGGGAACTCAAATTGATCCATTCTCCACCATATTCTGACGGTGGAATCCTGCAGGGTGCATCATCTAGCCATTTAGGGTGCAACGCTTTAGGGAGGACATTTGATGTTGCAGACGGAGCGTCAGAGAAGATCTTGGGGAAACCCTTCCGACACAAGTCTGCATTTGGCGAGATGATCATTTTGAGTCCTATAGAAGTAGATTTCGTTGGTGGAATCATTTGGGGAGAATACAGTGTCCTATTAGGTGCGCAAACCCCCCATGGGTCTAGATCTAGTGCCTCAGAGACTAGATCTGACATCCGACACTCATTCATTTCAGTCTAGAGGCCAAGGCACTTCTATTGGATCAGTTTCCAATGCATTCCGATGATATATCCTTCCGGACGAGTTTTACAGCTGGTAGCGGTTACCGTAGTTCTCCAGAATCACACATTTTTTCCGATCTATCCGTGCATGCATCAGATCTGCGTTCATCTTCTGATCATGGGTATTTTATGCTATTTGCTTGGATTTGAGTGATGATCCATGAGATCTAGCTGACGATTATACTCTATATTTACAATGTGTTATTTTATTTCCATGCTTGAGTCGCATAATATATGTTATTGGGCAGTTGATGTTCTTTACTTTCGCATACATCCTTTATATAATGTTTAAACCATAAATACGCAACATGCACATGCAATAACCAACATGCACATGCAATAACCATAAATATCTCAAACACACAACTGAAACACATCCAGAAACCCCCAATGTATCAGATCTGCGAGATAGAACATTAGATCAGTAACAAATATCTTGATCAACGGGATCAAAGATATTTCAAAAACATAGCAATAGTCAATATAAAAGGTGAACAATAGGCTGCAACCATGAGTTTGATAAGGATCAAGTGTAAAGGGTATGAAATAAGGAAATATATTACAAGAGAGAGAGAGTAAAGATTTCAATAAACATCTGAAGCCCATCGCTAGTCAAATATATTTATTCCCTCCTAAACGCTAGTTTTTTAATTTCACTTCCCATCCTTTTCACTTCAATGAGTAATGGTGCTATGCTGCTGGTTGCTTTTTGTTCTGTCAATTGGAAATTCAATTTTGATATAAGAAGTCTATTCATATTGGTATAATGAGTCCATTTTAATCCCTTGGTCTCACCTCTATGCCTTGGTTGGGATGAGGCCTTTTCAGATCAATAGGTCAGAAAGTGGAATAAACAACCACCGCTGACACCTTTTCCCGTGGTACCCTCCCCGGGTTTGACTAGCGAAATAGATCTTCTGAACCAAGCCTAATCTTTAGTTCGGTGGTGTTGTAGGAAAAATCACCTGCGGTTAGGTTAATGACCTTTTGGATCTTAGACCCCTATGAACAAGACAAAAGAAGGCTAACTTTGAACATTGACTTTCCTTGAAATATAGCTAAACTAGTCGATAAGAATGATTAATAAAGTATGAGTACCTTTTAATGAACTTTGTCCTCGCTCAATCCAAGTGGATCTTGATCTCCAAGTCCTTCAACAAGTCCTGCATTCCAATAAACACCGAAGACAAAGCATACTTCCTATTCTATCATGATTAGTTTAAAGCTAGATTCATCCAAAAGGAACAAGTCCATGAAAATGTACACAAACTTGAAGGAAACAGGCCAAGCATATGTATTAATGAGAACAAAACAAGGTGCTTACAAAATGTAGATGCAGATGTAGCAACCTCACCAGGCTCTCCTTGTCCAACCCCTTGCTCGAACGATCCACGATCAAAATGACAATACTTTTCACTGATTATTCTCCCCTTTTCACCATGAGAATGCCTCCTTATATAGGCTTTGAGAGGCTCAACCACCTTAGATATTATTGGGATAAGTTGAGGATATTACTACATCAGTTGTGGAACTCCCCTTAGATCCAGCCTCGGACTTGGATTCGAGCCAAATTGACTTGGATATTTCTCAGCTGTCTTTAGAGATAAGGGGGATTCATCCCCATGATTCGCTCAACAGATCGACGCTCCCTCAAAGTGGGCCACAAAGTGTTGCCACACTCCCTTCTAAGAGGGAAAGGAGCTCTAGAGCTCCTTGCAAGTGGGCAAGGGAGTGATAATATCCAAAAATACTTTTTATGATGGTAATTTCTCAAGATAAAAACTTGTAATCTTTGCCAAAAGATATATTTTCATCTTCTAACTAATATTAGAGGATATATCAAGTGATCTTATGATGTCGTTCACGATGCAACACAGGCGAGACAATAGTATGATTTTGTGACACTTGCGACACTTGCGTCAAAAGTGTGACACTTGCGATAATGATAATGAGACATCATCGAAGTGAGTAATTTTGACGTGTAACAGGTGGTAAAAGGTCAAAGAGGATATAAAGGTCCTTATCTATCGCATTGGTTAGGGTGAGGCCTTTATAAGAGAAATAGTCCATGTTAGAAAAGAATTTCAGATCCCATTTTGTTGCTTCATGTAATAAGAGCTGGTTGTCATTGAAGGCATTTCCCTTCAAACCTTCTGCTCATATGATTGGTCTCTCTCCTGATTTAGTTGTTCTAGTCTTCTTGTATCATTAATGAGAATATATGAGGGTCCTAGTGTCTGTGATTTCATGAAGAGTGGCTAGTGTAGTATTGATGAAGGATGCCCTTGATCGGAGTAGATCCTCATAACATCGATTGGTTATCCCCTCATAACATTGGTTGGTTAGCCGGTTGATCACAAGTAATAAAGAGCAATTCATTGTAATTGAATAAATAAGAGTTCATATTTATATCATAAATAACAGTTGATAGATCTGCTGAGTGGTAATATCTAGATTTTGAGGAGAGGGTAAGAAGGTGCTATCATTAAGCAAGCCCCTTACATTCTGCTCTTGTTGGTATAGTTTTCCACTAGTTGAGTTCAATCTCCATTCGTGTGGAGGTTCATGAAAGATTGAAAAAGATCCCTCCCTTGGTTGACGGTTGGTGCCCGACTTCTTGTCTCCTACAATAATATGTATGACAGATATTAATGATGATATGATTTCTTCTAGTTGTTGCTCCCGCTATGATAGGAGAATTCATGGCTAGGTTCATGTAGTAATTCAGCAAGGCCAGTAGTTCATTGAGGAAAAGACCTATACTTGCCTAAGCTCTAGTTATATTCCTATTCAAATGCTAGATATTGATTGTTTGATGACATGAGCTATTGTTTGTAAACAACACTTTATATCGGAGCTCTTGTTTTCTTACAATACTTTGTTACTAAGGAGAGGAACACAAATCTCCCTATAGACATAATATAGGAAAGGATAAGTTCTATATTCCTTTAGTGAGCCTAGAGTTATTCCTGCTCTTTCTACTTATACAATCCCTTGATCAGGCTATCAGGAGATATAGTTCTAAAATAATACCTCTCTTAAAAGCTATAGTTATCAAACAAGACCCAAGTATTGAAGCTCAGGCTTTTGGCTCCTCCTTTTCTATTTTAGAATTAATATATAGATGTGACGTATATTCTATTGGCGACATAATTAAGAGTGTTGTTAGTTGTCTCTTGTCTGTAGGTTTTGGTTTGTTGGTGAAAGTTTCAGTAAGAAGCCTAGGAGTAGCTTATCTTCAGGGATTGATAGAGTTTTAGTCTAAAGCCAATATTAATTTCTTGATGCATAGAGTGTGTGTGTCTGGATGTGGGTAGGAATGGTAGTTTATCTAATCAAATATGATCTCTATGGGATTTGATAAGTCCCTCTGGTATGGTGGTTTATGATGGGCATCTGTTATCATATATTTGTATATAGTGAAGTTTATCACTTATCTCCTTGAGCTAAGATAATATAAGGAGCTAAGAATATAACAAAAGATATAATCCCTACATATAAGGAGCTAAGATAATCGAATATCTAAAGATATGGCCTTCTATCTATCAATCAATCAATGCAAGGTTAGTAGTCTAGCGAGCATCGTATAGAGAAGCTAATGACACTTATCCATCTGAACAAGGAAAGAATAGAAAGATGATCTTATTTAACGATGCACCCTTGTCATTGCTAGTTGATCCATCTCTCAATGTGAATATGTAATCTTGTTGGTTTGTGATAGCTTAATGATGATCTTGTGGTTAGTTTATAGATCCAATGTTACTAAGGAATCATGCCCTCATTTGTGTTCATAATGTAATGAATGCAAATATCTTGGTTTGTGTTCATAATATGTAATCAATGTGAAGAAGAATCTATGGGTGGTTTCCATCATGTCTTCAAGGAGAGTTGCTGATATGTTTCTATGTGAAATGATCATAGTTTGGTTTGGATTGATACATGTGAAATATCCGCCCCTGGAGGGAATACAAGCTGCTTAGAACCGAGGGACCGAGTGAGGCAACATCAAGCTGACTTTCCTATACTTACCAACCACATGACTTAGTGTTTATATCAAACATCAACAACTTGTTTTTCAACATTCACATCCCCAACTTCTACAACTCCCCATGTATTGGTACCCACTGAACTGAACATACTCCACTTCGAATTGCTCTTCATACCCAACTTCCACAACTTGTTTTTGTGTTCTCATCAACCCAATGTTATACAACTAGATAGTCTTTCCTACTTAACACATGGAACTTGTTTTACTACATTCACATAGCTAACGATGATGATGGGAAAGTATCTGATTGGGTTGGTTAATTCTTAACATGCACAACTAGCTCTCTCCTTTAGACTAAACATACATAACTACCTAGCACCAGTAGACTAAACATACATAAATAGCTAGCACCAATAGAATAAACATACATAACTAGCACCAGAGTTCTCTTGTCTTGGTGTCTATCCATTTGTAACTAAACTAGGTTTGCTGGTCTGAGTTGTTCCTATCTCTATGCTAAGTAACTATCTAAATCTCTCGAGAAAGATTAACCAAGTCACAAGCCGTAAGAATACGCCCTCTCTTTGGTCTAATCCTATAGGTACAATCCAAGCTACAAAGAATATCTAAGATCAATAGGTTGATTTCATAGGCCGTAGAATGAGGATCAAGTGGTTTAGCGTGCTGATTACAATTTAATGAAGCAATCATAGGTAAGTTGGTTCCTGACTAAACACACACAACAAAGTGTTCTTATATTCTCCTGTAGTTAATGTAGCTATCTGAAGAATCCCATAGTTGTTCGTACACTTGTATCTGAATAATGCTACTTGTCGTTCGTTCGGCTTGAACATAGATAACATAATGAGTAGTCTAGTCCCAGTGGTTTTTGTTGGTTCTAAGGAGGAAGTATCTATGGTAAGCCAACCAGTAGAAAGAAGATTAGTAAGCATATAAAGAGAGGTAAGAATCATCTAGAAGTAATCATAGTTTTAGTATGTGGTCTAGTGCTGTGGCCTATCACTGATAAAGCTACTATAAAGAATTCCCAACCCTACTAACCCAACCGATAAGAGAACCTTGCCCTTATTGTTTTGTGATCGATCATCAAGGGAGATCAACATGATAAACATAAATGAGTTTTAGTTGGTCCCTCATTATTGATTGGTGAACATATAAACTAGTAATATTATACTTGATTGGTTATAAGTGTAGTTCTAGGTTTGTGACCCTGAAGTGATCTCAAAGTGATAGAATAGTTTATAGGTTCAAAGACTGAGTAAGAGGTTAGGGTCTCTACTGTACAAAAGAGTAAAAGGTTAGGGTCTCTACCATATATTTCTCCTTTATCTTAAATCCTACCAACATACTTCCTTATAAATCCTACTACTCTTCTAAACATAATCCTATTTCCTATCTTCTAAAGAATTCTATTTCCGAAAAAAGTGACTTCTAAAATAACTACTTTGTCATCCAGATAAAAACCTTCAATTTGATCAGTAACAATTTCATATCTTCCTCTTTGTACTTACCTATCTAATAACTCCTATAAAGACTAAACCTAACTTACCTAACCTATTCTTAATATCATACTCTACTATCTTTCTATTTCCTAATCCTTCTTTTGTTCCTCTTTGTTAAGTAAGCATAAGAGAGTTAGTCTTAGACGGTTATATTTCAATTAATAGGGATGCTGAATAGCTATATGTTCATATACAACTATTATATATTATATAAGGATGAATTAGATTACAATGTAGTAGACATAAGAATGAATGAATCAATAGTATAATATTAACCAACTTAGAACTAATAACCCTTGTGCTATTTGGGGTAGATATGGTCATTACACTCATAATTGCCCTCACTTACTTGAGGCTCATCATTTGTGATAATCAACTAACAAAGCTAACACTAACCCCCCATAGGGGCAATGTGACACTCAACCTAACCAACTTCCTACTTCTCAATTGTAAGTGTTGCAAAATCCTTTCCTACCACAAGGGTCAATAACTACTCATAAGGTAGCCCTGCCTTCTAATCAACCAACTGGCTCTTCACTACCTAGAGATCCTTCATTCCAAAACATCTACATGGAATCTATGGATATTAATCTTCAGAATCATAACCAATAGTATTAAATGCCTCTTAATCCCCCTATGCTAGTACATGATTACGTTCCACCATCCACTAGTAGTAATAAAAGAAGTGATCAAATTCAATTGCTACCTTATATTCATTTCCATTACTTCTTGTGAGATCATCATAATAGTAATCAACATTGACTACGATATCTATACCAACTTATTCTATATTCATGATATGTGCTTTACCAATAAGATTTTTTCATTGCTTGGTACTATTATTACAATTGGTTCAATATGCGTAAGGGCTAAGTTGGAGCTTAACATGAAGCTGGTGATAAGTAAGCATGATTGGTCATAGTTGTAACCATTGGACTCTAATGATACTATCATTATATATGGTAGTGGTTAGAGTATCCATAATCATAGTGGTTTCATAGTAATCATGAGATTCAATTACATGGAAATCAAGCAAGATACCTTATCATTATACCATTACACTAGTATCCAAGAGCTTAGATAGCAACAAGCATCAAAGCCCATAGTAATTCACGCAAATGATTCACAACACTGATGAAGCCAGTAACATATATAATCCTAATGAAAGGTCACGTATTCATAAGCTGTTATCAATAACCTATACCAAGTGATTACAATAATGATACTTATTGCACTACTAGACCTGTTATCTTCACTAAATGGAAGACCCCATACTCATGTTACAATTAAGGCATATTCAATCTACCTGTTATGAGACATGGTATAAGCTCATAGCCAGGCAATATGCCCTTTTGTTGCGCCTAAACCCAATAATAGAGGTAATTAGGGTAACCATTCATTATAATAAATACGTGTAAGAACATATCTCATGTCATTACCTATCATATTAGTACTATTCCAGTCATTAACCTATGTTTAATACTAATACTATGTGTGATTTTTAACTATTGATTACATTAAATACGTAATATGAACATAACACTCCATTGATTAGGGAAGTATGTATATCCCATATTTGTACTAAGAGCTCATAACGTTATAACAAACAATAGGTAAATACAGGTAGTTAACCTTAGAGCTTATACCTTACCAATGCTATGATATTAGAGTAAGAGTAACAGGTTTCATTGATTACGGCTTACACATAAATAGAATAGATTAACCCTTACAATGAGTAGAAGTATGTAACATCAAATATTATGGATATAAGGTGGTTCAATACCACCCGAATCAGATTAGGTAACTATGATACTATAGTTGTTTATTACAAAACATACGTAATTGGTTACAAGCTCTTACTGCTTAGAGTCTGAATACCATACCCCAAAAAACTCTTTTTTACTCTACACATTAATAACATTGAAACTATCATACATGCCTTGGGTGAGACCTCTTTCATTCTGGAATGTTGAATATGTCAGTGCACTAGACTACATCAGGACTGTGTTGGAAACCTTCTGCAGACCCTGAGACTTTCATAGAACCAACAACATGGTTCTGTTGCTAGGACCTTAACCAATGAAGAGTAATATAGATGCGGTGGAGGCTGACATTTAATATTGGCCGAAAGAACAAATTCATGAGTTTGCCTATCAAGAAAGTGCCTATGAAGGAGAGGATGTTGAAATATTTAAGGATAGAGAACTATTTAAGTGTCTATATGTGATTTTTTGGGTGGAATTCTCGGTAAACTTGCACAAATCACTAGAAAGGATAATAGAGAAGCATTTGTGTTGGATTCTATAGTCAAGAGTTGAATGGACCACCAAGAAACTGTTAAAGGTCTAGCAGTATGACCATAAGGTTGACCAAGTTGTTTATTTCTACTACAAAGGTGCAGTGGAAGGTTATTATTTAGAGTGCATAGTAGAATTTCATCATTATTTTACAAAGGTGCTAAAATGATTTACGAAGGGGCCATGCAGAAGACTAATTGATGAAATAATAGTGTGGATAAAAATCCTGATGGTGGAACGAGGTATGTTTTCAACCCCCATCGAGAATGGAAGGAGGAACTAATGGAAAAGTTAGTGTCATAAGATGCTTGAAGGATGGGTGATGGTAGAGGCAACAAACTTTGAAAGAGAATGGCAACAGTGAAATAAAATATGTGCATAGATAGAATATAACTGGTGGTGGGAAGAA
>SNQJ01S0062749.1:8920-20278 GCA_010110895.2 Picea sitchensis
TGACCAATCCGCAAAAGGGGATTTGGTCCTATTACAATATCCGACATGATCAATCCACAATGGGGATTGATCCTATGAATAAAATATCAATAATAATAAGAATACTCTTTGCAGTTACATTATTTCAACACTCAACAACAGGTCCACACCATTCAGAGCAAAGTCATGGAAGTGACTCAGAGGCTCCAACCAATCCAAGATGAGGCTTGCCAACTATTCACAGAGATTGAAGGCCGAGGAGCAGAACTAGAACAAGTCTTCACTGTAGTTGAACAACTCTTAGAGGTACTTGTCAATGAAGCAATTATCCAAGAGTTCGTCGAGCAGGAGGCCTTGGTGCAACAACATGTCGAAGAAACTCGAGCCAAGATCGAGGATTTTGAAGCAGAGCTACCCAGATCAGAGTGACTCGAGATGAATCACAGGTGAGTGTTGGGGGCCTATTGGCCCTTGACCAAGTTTTGAGAATCCTTGGTCATGTTTGACCTACTTTTGGGACTTCGACAGGCTGTCAAAGGAAGAGCACAAGTCGAAACAAAGATCACGAGATCTCGACCCCTTTTTAGGGATTTTTGGGTTTTGGGCTTATGTAACAGGTATGGGGATGTATGCCCATGGGTTTACCTATGTTTAGGCCCATTTTGTAATGTATAAATAGAAAGCTAAGCGATGTAAGTAGGGGTGTATGTGATGCTAAGTGCAAAGTCGCAAGTGCGTGATACCAAGTGTTAAGTGCAAGTGATAGTTGTACATGATGTGTGCATTCTATGTGGGACTTGAAAGGCTAAGTGCAAGTGACTGTAAGAGATTGAGTAGAATCTTTGTGTTGTAACCTAACTCAAGGAAGGAGGATTTGGCGGAGCGCATGAAGATCTCTTGTCCTATGCGGAATAGGATCTTGTGGCTCTGTGCATGTAAAAGAATGACAAAAGATAATAAAAGGGAAGAAGAGTTGGTGGACGTAGTCCCAGACTGGAGGTGAACCATGTATATGTTGCGTTATGGTTGCTTTGTGCATTGTGATTGTTTATTGTTCATATGATTAATGCAGTAATGTATGTTTAGATGCATTTGATATAGTAGCTTAGTGCTTAGTAATGTGAATAAATTCTAGATCTAATCTATTCCCTTATGCTAAATGCATCTATATGTTAGATCTGGTTGAATACTACGCTGCTTTGTAATTAGGGTTTTCTCTGCGAAGTGAATGTTGTGAACTATAACTGCTAAGTTCTTTGTTAAGGTGTTGTAATCATATATCAGTGTCCTAGCTAAGGTTGCAGACATCTGAGTCATGCAACCACCCCTGCCTCTACCTCGGGTGAGACTTCATCTGCTTCACAGGTGTTGTCGAAAGGGTCGGTAGTTAGGGTTTTTTTGGTGCGTTGTTGTAGAGTTGAACCCTAGGTCTTCCCCTGTGCCAACAAAACCCTCAGCAACAAAGGCGTCCCCTTGGAGCCAAAAACATGCTCTGATACCACATGTAAGTTTTAAACATGTGAAGTAAAGCAATGCATACAGATTCTTAAGAAAAACATAAATTAATCAATGGCTCGTTGTAACATCCTGCTCTTGTGCACACCTGATGTGACTTATTCTTTGAGGACACTTGCGTGCAAGTGATATGATTCATTATATGATTGTCTACTTCGCTTATGGATTCTGATGATGATATTGTGGATTATGATGTTATGTTATGTTATTTATGTATAGACAAGGGTTATTGACTAGTTTCTCCTGAGTGTGCAAGACTCTTGACAGGTTGAGGATGAAGATGGCATCAATTTACCTCCTTGGACTCTGGATCGAGTTAGGGAGTGGACTATATATGGTTTGAGTATTTATGTTTATGCATATGTGACATATGGTCGGGTATATTATGATATTGTTTATGGATTGCTGACATGTTTCGTTGATGGATGCAGGCTGACGATTGCTTGCTAATCAGACTCACATTATAAGTAAATGGGTCATGCATGACAACTAGATATATTGAGGGAGAGGTGTGGCAGCAGCCCTACCACATCCTACTAGCACTCTCGTCGTGGCTCAAATTGTAGGTTAACGATTACCTAGTTCGAGAGATCCACAATGTTGTGAGGGCATACTGAGACAGTCGCTCACGGAGATTATAATGGGCATGAAATAAGACAGGGTCCTTATTCTTTAGAGGCCCTTAGTCTTCCACAAGGTCGAATGATAGAGTATTGACTCCAAAGTTTGTACGTCTACCAAAATCAGTGAAAAGACGAGTGACACCCTTGGAGCACGTAGTGCGTCTTGAAGGGCACATCGCATAAATAAAACATGAATAAAGGTGAGTGGCACCTTTGGAGCACGTAGTGCGTCCTGAAGGGAACGTCGTGATTTTAACACGGGTAAGTCAATGAACCTAGGTGCCTAGAAAACAATGTTTTATTTTGATGCGGTCAACCTTAAAATAAATGTGGTATGAGTAAAGCATATTAATTATAAAAAAATTCCCTTAAAAATTGCTAAGCCTAGTTGAAATTAAAGCCTAGGCCTAAGTAGGATTTGAAGACTAAAACTTAATTGAGCAATTAATAAAGGGGGGGATGGAGAAAAAAAAATCAAATTTAGAATTTAAAGGAGAAATAAATTATCTAAAAATTGATTATTGCTATGTGCAAAGACATGCTAATTTGGAACTTAGACAAAAAAGGGAAATTAAATGCAAAAGGAATGTGGAACATAGAAAGGAATCTAGTTTAGAGAACTTTCCTAAATAAACTCAACTAAGCTTTAAGAAAGGCATTGGTCATTAAGGGAAAATGAGGGAACAAAGGGACAACAAAGAGCATTTTTAGGAACGCTTTTAGGTGGGTGAGGGAATTTGGCAAATTAATTTAATTAATTAAATGAATTTCTGGTGCAACTAAGGGATCGGGTGACAAGTGTACGGGGGAGAATTTTTCCTAATTAATTTTTAATAAAACGAATTTAAGGTGCAATTTGCAAGTGTCACTAAGAAGAACTCTATAAAAGAAATGGGTGAGATGAGGAAAGGATCATGACTAGTATGCGCAAGGTTACGTTGTCAGATTTTTCTTGACTAGTTTTTTTTTTCTTGTGGGAGTTGGGATACCCAGCTCAAATAGAAAGTGGTAGCTCGACCTTGCAAGGCGAGCTGGGGGCTAGATTTCTCTGGTTGATGTGCGGACCCTTTGTGGCTCGGGGGGCTAAGGCGGAAAAAGAGCACCTCTAGCATTTGTTGGGAGGTACCGGTGAGGTCTCAAAGATTAGCAAGCAGGAGCTGGACGGAGAAAAATTGCGGGAGTACATCTTCGGCTCTTCGTCGTCGGTTACGGTATTCCTGTTAAAGTTGTTAAATGTATTAAGATTAATTTTTATACTTGTATGGATGGTTATGGTATTCGGATGAAGATTTGATTGCAATGAGTTTTCCATTGCATATGTATTGCTACAGTAATTGTAATTGATTGATTAGCATAAATCTTAGTTTATAATTGTACTCTGGTAGAAGAGAAGGAAACTATTCTGTATATATACACATTGGATGATCTGTTGATTTAGCGATGATTAGATGATTCTGTATATATACACATTGCTGGATGTATTTTTCATCTTTCCCTCAACGTTAATTCTGAAATTTCACCCAACGGTCCAAGGCTTATTACAACGAATCAACCCTTGAATGCTCTACGTTCTTGGTTTTATTCACTCAGAAAACTCTTTTCTCGTACACCTTGTGTTTTGCTTTTATTTTTATTACTCATCTAGAATAGGATTTTGTGGCTCTGTACATGTAGAAGAATGACATAAGATAATAAAAGGGAAGAAGAGTTGGTGGACGTAGTCCCAGACTGGGGGTGAACCATGTATATGCTGCGTTATGGTTTCTTTGTGCATTGTGATTGTTTATTGTTCATATGATTAATGCAGTAATGTATGTTTAGATGCATTTGATATAGTATCTTAGTGCTTAGTAATGTGAAAAAATTCTAGATCTAATATATTCCCTTATGCTAAATGCGTCTATATGTTAGATCTAGTTGAATACTGTGTTGCTTTGTAATTAGGGTTTTCTCTGCGAAATTAATATTGTGAACTATAACTACTAAGTGCTTTGTTAAGGTGTTGTAATCACATATCGGTGTCCTAGCTAAGGTTGCAGACATCTGAGTCATGCAACCACCCCTGCCTCTACCTCGGGTGAGACTTTATCTGCTTCGCAGGTGTTGCCGAAAGGGTCGGTAGTTAGGGTTTTTTTGGTGCATTGTTGTAGCGTTGAACCCTGGGTCTTCCCCTGTGCCAACAAAACCCTCAGCAACAAAGGCGTCCCCTTGGAGCCAAAAACGTGCTCTGATACCACATGTAAGTTTTAAACCTGTGAAATAAAGCAATGCATACAGATTCTTAAGAAAAACATAAATTAATCAATGGCTCATTGTAGCATCCTGCTCTTGCGCGCACCTGATGTGACTTATTCTTTGAGGACACTTGCGTGAAAGTGATCTGATTCATTATATGATTGTCTACTTCGCTTATGGATTCTGATGATGATATTGTGGATTATGATGTTATGTTATGTTATTTATGTATAGACAAGGGTTATTGATTGGTTTCTCCTGAGTGTGCAAGACTCTTGACAGGTCGAGGATGAACATGGCATCAATTTACCTCCTTGGACTCTGGATCGAGTCAGGGAATGGACTATATATGGTTTGGGTATTTATGTTTATGCATATGTGACATATGGTCGGGTATATTATGATGTTGTTTATGGATCGCTGACATGCTTCGTTGATGGATGCAGGCTGACGATTGCTTGTTAATCAGACTCACATTAGAAGTAAATGGGTCATGCATGACAACTAGATATATTGAGGGAGAGGTGTGGCAGCAGCTCTGCCACATCCTACGAGCATTCTCATCGTGGCTCAAATTGTAGGTTAACGATTACCTAGTTCGAGAGATCCACAATGTCGTGAGGGCATACTGAGACAGTCGTTCACAGAGATTATAATGGGCATGCAATAAGGCAGGGTCCTTATTCCTTAGAGGCCCTTAGTCTTCCACAAGGTTGAATGACAGAGTATTGACTCCAAAGTTTGTACGTCTACCAAAATTAGTCAAAAGGCGAGTGGCACCCTTGGAGCACTTAGTGCGTCTTGAAGGGCACGTCGCATAAATAAAACATGAATAAAGGTGAGTGGCACCTTTGGAACACGTAGTGCGTCCTGAAGGGCACGTCATGATTTTAACACGGGTAAGTCAATGAACCTAGGTGCCTAGAAAACAGTATTTTATTTTGACGCAGTCAACCTTAAAATAAATGTGGTATGAGTAAAGCATATTAATTATAAAAAATTTCCCTTAAAATTTGCTAAGCCTAGTTGAAATTAAAGCCTAGGCCTAAGTAGGATTTGAAGACTAAAACTTAATTGAGCAATTAATAAAGGGGGGGATGTAGAAAAAAAATCAAATTTAGAATTTAAAGGAGAAATAAATTATCTAAAAATTAATTATTGCTATGTGCAAAGACATGCTAATTTGGAACTTACACATAAAAGGGAAATTAAATGCAAAAGGAATGTGGAACATAAAAAGGAATCTAGTTTAGAGAACTTTCCTAAATAAACTCAACTAAGCTTTAAGAAAGGCATTGGTCATTAAGGGAAATTGAGGGAACAAAGGGACAACAAGAAGAAGCGTTTTTAGGAACACTTTTAGGTTAATTAATTAAATGAATTTCTAGTGCAACTAAGGGATCGGGTGACAAGTGTACACGGGAGAATTTTTCCTAATTAATTTTTAATAAAACGAATTTAAGGTGCAATTTGCAAGTGTCACTAAGAAGAACTCTATAAAAGAAATGGGTGAGATGAGGAAAGGATCATGACTAGTATGCGCAAGGTTACGCTGCCAGATTTTTCTTAACTGGTTTTTCTTTTTCTTGTGAGAGTTGGGATACCCACCTCGAATAGAGAGTGGTTACTCAACCTTGCAAGGCGAACTGGGGGCTAGATTTCTCTGGTTGATGTGTGGCCCCTTTGCGGCTCGGGGGGCTAAGGCGGAAAAAGAGCACCTTTAGCATTGGCTGGGAGGTATAGGTGAGGTCTCAAAGATTAGCAAGCAGGAGCTGGACGGAGCACAATTGTGGGAGTGCATCTTCGCCTCTTCTTCGTCGGTTACGGTATTCCTGTTAAAGTTGTTAAATGTATTAAGATTAATTTTTATACTTGTATGGATGGTTATGGTATTCAGATGAAGATTTCATTGCAATGAGTTTTCCATTGCATATGTATTGCTACAGTAATTGCAATTGATTGATTAGCATAAATCTTAGTTTATAATTGTACTCTGGTAGAAGAGAAGGAAACTATTCTGTATATATACACATTGGACGATCTGTTGATTTAGCGATGATTGGACGATTCTGTATATATACACATTGCTGGATGTATTTTTCATCTTTCCCTCAACGTTAATTCTGAAATTTCATCCAACGATCCAAGGCTTATTACAACGAATCAACCCTTGAATGCTCTACGTTCTTGATCTTTATTCACTCAGAAAACTATTTTCTCTTACGCCTTCTGTTTTGCTTTTATTTTTATGACTCAGCTAGAATTCTCTCTCTCTAACAGCGTTCTTACTTGTTCCATGTCGCTTGTAATCTTAAGTAAACGCACTTTTCGTTTTTACACAGTAAATGTATCTTTTACCCAACAATCGATTTTATCTTCACCGGCAAGTCGTGTTCACCCAGCTTTTTGTTTTTCTGTTCTCACAGGCCTTTCATTTTTATAATGTAACTCGGTTTTCCTTTCCCAGCCATTCGATTCTACCCAGATTCGTTCTCAGTTTTTGCACCGAAAAAGGGCCTCTCCCTGGCACCTTTCACTTAAACGTTTACCTCTGCGCATCCCTTTGGGATTTCCTCTTCCCTCGCTGGAAGGAGGAGGGCCAGTACCACCTCTGTGCGCCATTAAGACTGGTCGTGCGAATCTCTCCTCCCTGGGCATTTATCTCCGTGTTTTTTTTTCCTTTAAAAAAGCGGTTGCATATCCTTTAGTGTAGCTGCGCCTTTCCGAAATTTAGCTCTGCCTATTGGTCGGGATTACCCAGCGCATCTTCCTCTTGGGGCACCATTTCTTTTTGGTTGCGCAGGCCAAAGAGTCTAACTCTTGGACTCTCTCTTCTCTTGCTCCTTGCATTGGGATGAGTGGGGAGTTGGAACTGGGTTTCCCTACGAGGGCGCGTACTTTTTATTGACATCCTTAAAATGATTCATTATTGAATTTTGAGTGTGGTTCCTTTAGTTCATAATGAGTTCTTAATGATTAAATGAATGGGTCCTTGAGTATGAATTCTTGTTTTTATTGAGTCCCTTAAAATCATTTAATCAATAGATATTAGAGTGTGAATCCTTTTGTTTTAATGAGTCCATTAAAATTATTTAATTACTGGACCTTGAGTGTAATTCCATTATCTTTTAATGAGTTACTTAAAAATGATTTAATTGATAGATGTTAGAGTATGATTCCTTTTTTTTTTAATGAGTTCCATTAAATGAATTAATTAATGGTTAACTGGGTATGATTCAAGTGTTCTTCTTAAATGATTTAATGATGGATACCTTCATGAGGGTTAGATTTTAGACTTGGCGCAAATAAAAAGTAATGAATATGTTTACCCTGCACCTTTGAATTAGCTATGATTGATATTAGAATGTCTTTGTTTATGGATTTCAATTAATGCATGACAGTTATAGATTTTTAGACTTCTTGCGTAATTGGATTTTGGTTTAGATCTCAGACTTCTTGTGCCTTGGAATAGGATGATGAATAGGTGTTAGGTTTGCTTGCGCCATGGACTAAGTTGAAGCATAAATTTTTATCCCCATCATGTAACTCCTTCATGCACCTTTAGCAATACAAAACAAGTGATGGAGTGGGATCGACCATATCAGTTATCCCTCCAACGGGTCAGCTAAGTAATCCATGATCTCCTCTTCCATTTCCAACTCTAATGTTAGCTTTGTTGCCACATCCTCTACCCTTCAAAACCCTGAAGAAGACTTATATTGACATCAATGGGAACCCCAACTTGCTCCTATGGAAACCCTCTCTATATCCTACTACCTCATTCATGTGGGTCATCATATATATATTCATGTGGGTCATATCAAACACACTTTGCTCCCTTCTGCAACAAGTACTTGAGTTTTGAATCCCTAATATTTGAAGTTTCAAATATGGTGAAAAGTTCAAATAGGAAAAACTATTTCTAAGTAATTGTATATGAATTTGGTTTTTTATGAATGACTTGATTAGTATTTGCAATTAATTAAAAAAAATCTATTTTCATTTGTAATGCCTTTGGAATTACAAGTGGCCTCTATTGCTCTTTTACTATTACAATTTACCAATAACCTCTAGATGTACTTCTTCAAACATATTTATTTTATATTGTTATTTTACTTGTGTATTTGTAATAAAGCATCGATAATATTCATTAATTAATTTTAAATTCAAGAAACATAAAAACAATTCAGATCCAAATTAAAGAAGTGTAGATAATTTGGGAACTCCATTTTTTAAATCAAATCCCAATATTTAATTTTCAATTTATATAAATCCAAATTAACTACCAAATTAAGTATATACTTTGGACAAAAAAAAAAAAAAAAAAGTAAGTCATTCTTCCTCCAAAATTCTTCCTCCAAAATAGGGAAATTTGAAAAATGCCACATTTGCATAATAGCATAGTGTCCATGGTCCACTATGACGCTCTAGTTTAAGTCAATGGGAAAGACCAAAGGAAAAAAAAAAAAAAAAAGTAAGTCATTCTTCCTCCAAAATTCTTCCTCCAAAATAGGGAAATTTGAAAAATGCCACATTTGCATAATAGCATAGTGTCCATGGTCCACTATGACGCTCTAGTTTAAGTCAATGGGAAAGACCAAAGGAAAAATTGCCTACTAGTAAGCAGTTTGTAATTGTAAGGAGCCAAGGGAGAAACAGTCGTGTTTGTAATTGTAAGGAGCCAAGGGAGAAACAGTTGTGGATGAGTAATCTATGAGAGTAAGAGTCTAAACCTATAAAGAATTCAAAGGCGCGAATATTTTTTATTTAGTTATATATAATATAGAATTTATATTAAAATTTTGATAATCTTTGTAGTGTATGTTTGTTTATATTTTATTTGTATTTATATTGAAAATGTGTTTTTATTTCTTAATTTTTTACTTTGAATTTTAGAAATAATCATCAAATTTTTAGTTAAATTTTTTAAAATATATATTTTATTTATATTTATATTAAAAATATGTTTTTTATTTTTAAATTTTTTTATTTAACTTTTAAAAATAACCATCAAACTTTTAGTTAAATTATTTAAGATATATAAAAAATTAAAACTAATGTTAAATGGAAGAGTAATAAAACCATTGAAATGTCCTGATTTTTTTGTTTAACCAAAAAAGTAACACTATCTAAGATGAACTTTATATTTTTAAAATTAATTTTAGAATTATATTATAATTTTACTTGCATTGTTATATCTTGATGTTATCTTAGAGATTTGAAGAAGTTTCAAGTTTAACATTTTAAATGCATTTTAATTGAAAAGAATTTTATATTTTATTATAAATTTAAGAAATTGTTATATTAGTGTATTTAGGTGACATCTTATTTCATCATTCACCATTGGAATAATTTGAAGGTTGAGTTTTGCTTTTTATGTTTTATTCAATATCTCGGAAAGATAATTATATTATTTTGTGTATGTTTAAAATTGGAATAATTACAACTTTTAAATTTATGTTTAATTAAAAATTAAAAATATATATATATATTATATTATTGTGTCGGTAAAGTTTTATGTTTAATATTTGCTAAATATTTAAAAAGGAATATTATATTATTTTGTTTAAAATATTGCATTTTGATTCTTGCTTCCTCATTCACAATTGAAGAATTCCAACATAGGGTTTTAATTTTTTTTACGTACACGCCGATCTCCCCACTTTGTTTCCTATATACATGTGAGCAAAATTTGCCCAAGCTTTTGGGCAAAGAACTATTTGTTTTTATCATGTTGGTTCGATACATTGAGTATGAAAAATAAGGTATTGAATATTTTATAAAATAAAATAAGTGATGAATATTTTATAAAATAAAATAAGTGATTTGAATGATGATGTGCTTGGGAAAGTTTCCAAAAGATGACAAGGGAAACATGAAAATCTGATTGCTTAACATCTAAGCAAAGTACAAGAAATTGGATATGAGTTATGATGATAAATGTGGGGCCTTTCACAAGGAGCATTTTCATAATTTAACTATAAAGTGAATGAATAAACCTCGACTACCGTATTGTATTGGGTGGAATTTTTATATAATGTAAGTGGTATTATTTTTAAAGTGTGGTAAAATATGGTATGAGTTTATATATGAAATTTAAATTATTTTAAATGTATATTTATAATATATATTTATAGAGGAGGTTGAGATTTAGAATTATATATATTGTATAAGTTTTTAAAATGTGGGAATGTGGAGTTGGGAGCATGAATAATATATATTAAAAAAATACAAAAAATATTTTAGATCACAGTGATATTTTGGATTACAATGTATAGAGATATTGATATATTTTAAATTTTATTTGAATAGAATTGAAGGTCAATCAAGGAGAAGGTTTATCCTATTGCAACAACTACAATATTGAAATTACTAATTTAATTTGTGCTAATAATTATATGAATATATTATTCTTTTTTGATTGGTTGATATCAACTACACACTGGAGCAAATGCTTGGCATGGATAGGGTATTGATTTATTAGACTTTCATGTTTAGTTTGGGCTTGAAGGAAAACATACACGCATTAAAAGTTTTTCATATCCACAACTATAAAGTGAGTATTATTAAATTTTTTTACTTAACTAATTTTTGAAATAAGTAGTTTAGTCTTTGTTTTATAGTGATATTTTGAATAAATATAATGAAAATATTTGTAATAAATTATGTATTTGTAATAATGGAATAAACATATTTGCATTTTAATTTAATATAATTATAATTTAAAGCTCTCCCTTTAGGAAACTTGTTCCCAAGCTCTCATTTCCTTGATGTTGAAGCTCCCAAAAAGCTCTCAAGTTCCCAAAATAGTTCCCAGCCAATTGGGGACGTTCCCTACCAATTCCCAAGCTCCAGAAACTTCAGAAACCAATTTCAGAGATGTTGGAAATGTTGGGAGCGGTGTGCAACTATGATAAGGTGTCCTTTCAAGTGGATTTAGTAGCTTGCTTCCTCTTTAGGAAACGACAATGTTTTTATGTGATGAGTATCTCCCTTATGGTAATAA
>SNQJ01S0062749.1:25339-46183 GCA_010110895.2 Picea sitchensis
GGGAAACCAAAATCCTTGAGTGGAAGGTGAAGGAAGAAAGGAAAATCCACTAGATTACTTAATTAACTATGATTTAATGTGAACCTATCAATGAGATGAATTTAAAGGTACTTTGATTCTCCAAGGATTCTATTGCATTAAAAAAAGAAACAATGCTAAGAAAGTAAAGTGGATTCATTTCATAATTAAACTAGGCTTTCTAGCTAAGAAATGAAAGAAAATGACATCAATGTAAGGGAGGGAAAGGAGAGATGATACCTAGGAAAAATAAGGGTTGAAACTACTATTGAAGAAAAACCATGATTTGAGCCTCTAGTGGTGCTCCAAAGTGCCACAATCCTTCTTACAAAATACCTCGAAAACCACCTCCAAGATAAAGCAATATATATACAAGAAACTAGATCTACATTGAAAGATATTACTAAACAATGGAAGATAAAGTGTGCCCTCAACTATGACGTGGTCTCCCTATATATGGTGTGTTGGTAGTCCAACTCCTTGGTATGAGATTGAAGAAGATTGAAGGAAACTCTATTTCCAAGCCAACCAGTGCAATAAGAGGAAGAAAGGTCTAATCCAAAAAAAAGAGTAAACCTCTAAGGGTTTTTGTTGTAAGAGAGTTGATGGAGAAAATGAGTCCAACGAGGCCAAGAGCTTGAGAAGCAAGATGAAGAGATTTTGGTTACAAATCCCACACTGGAATTTTGGCCCTTTAAAGAATAAGATTTGGAACCTCTACCAAGACAAAATAAAGGCTACTTATATACAAAGAAACAACACAAAGGTGTCAAGGAGACAATAAATAACCATTGGGAAGATATCAATATCCTCTATGACTACTCATCTATAGGTTTGACCATGGAACCATGAGTTATCAAGGCCATCCATGGGTTTTGTAGTAAAAAAGTGTGCTATGGTCTATGGGTTTTGTTGACCTATGGGAGATAATTATGAATTATTATGTATAGCATATGGATCATGTGCCATAGAAAGAGCACCAAAAGGGGGGAATTGTATTTGACCTTATCAACCCTTATGTGTGCCCTCAAATGGATCCTAGAACATTAGAGACCTCACAAAAGCATCTTTGACTAAGTGATTAAACCATACTAGCATGTCAAGGTTGATCCAAGTAGAAAGAGCACATTTAGTTGAGTAACCCAAAAAGGCTAGACAATATCCAATCATGATCTAGGTTAAGTGACAATGGACCTTGGCAAACCAAAATCATACACTTAGGCCTAGAGAAGAGGCTACACAAGAAAAGACCACCAACATATAATAATCCATCACAGAAAATGGGAGGCCTCATGTCATCGTAAGTGTTGAGTGTATGGAAGCCCTAAGATCGTGGAAAGTAGGAGGTTGCATGTCATCATTGAGTATATGTAAATGCTAAGTGCAAAATCAATGCACTACATTGCACATGTTTTGTTTTTTAATAGACTTATAATATGATGTCCTCACACTAAACTTAGAAGATCACAAACTCGCTTTGCAGTCATTGTTGAAAAAATATGATTTGTTTGTTTTCTTTACTTATTAAAAAATACTCAATTTATACAATTTTAAATATCAATAAAAAATATTTTTTTACATTAACATATATTAATTTCATCTTAATTTATTATACACATTTTAATAACTTATATATTGATATTTTTATTTTCAAATGATTAAGAACATGTGTTTTTTCCTAAAAAAAAACACAAGTTCAAATCCAATTTATTTAGTGTCTTACTTAAATTTGACCTTAAAAATAGATTATTATTATTATTATTATTTTATTTACATTGTTATATTTTAATCTTATTTTATATATCATTTATATAAATTTTAAATAAAATTTATAAAATGTAATTATTTAAAAAAATAAAAATATTTTATTCAATTTGAAAAATTATTATATGATTGTAACATCACAATTATAATAATTTAAATTTTGAGCAAGCTTTTTCTATTTCATTTTATATTTTTTTTGGATTTTTTTTTTTATATTAAGAAAATCAAAATTATTATATTATTTTGTTTAAATTATTATATTTACGTGGAATCTTATTCCCAATTAGAATAATTTCACCACTAGATTTTTATGCTCTCCCAAAGTTCTATGTACACACCTAACTCTCACTCTCACATTGTTTCTAATATCAGAAAAAAGCTATTTGTCTTTATCACGTTGGTTGGACTATGTGCTTTCATGAGAGTGCACACAATCTAGGGTAAAAAATATCTCTCTGCTGAAATCATTATTGTAGCTTGGCATAATTATTATAAATTGAATTTTATAAAATAAGCCATTTCAATGATGATGTGATTGGAAAAGTGTCCCAAAGATCAGATGAAAACGTGACTCCTTAGCATTCAAGTACAAGGAATTGGGAAATGTAAATAAAAGATTCTCGCAGATGTAAATGAAATTTTATATTACTTAGCATTCAAGTACAAGGAATTGGGAAATGTAAATAAAAGATTCTCGCAGATGTAAATGAATTTTTTATTAATATAAAATTTTGAGTGAATTTTTATTTGGAAAAAATATAAGGAATTGGGGTTTCGGAGTAAATATGAATCATGATAATAAATGCGGGATATTTATAAAAAGTTTAGAATAAATAATTAAATTAATTAATTTTTTTACATGTAATATTTTATAAAATTTTGTTTTATTTACTTTTTTAAAATTTTAATTATTTAAATTTTATGAAATGGCTTAGAATTTAAAGTTTTATGGTTAATTTTTTATCAATCCAATAAAATTATAATTTTTAATAAATTTTATTTACAAATAATACTTTATAAAAAATTGTTTTATTTGATTTTTTTTTTAAATTTATTAATTGAGTTTTATAAAATGGATTAATAAAAATTGTTTTATTTGATTTTTTTTTTAAATTATTATTTAAATTTTATAAAATGGATTAATATTTGAAGTTTAAATTTTTATCAATCTAATAAAATTGTAATTTCTGACAAATTTTATCAAATTTAAAATAAAATTTATGAAATTTGTCAATTTATTAAATTACTCCACATTTTAATAACAAAACTATAAAGTGAACAAAGAAACCCTGAATTAAGTAATTAATTTTTAAAAAAGTTATAAAAATATAGAGATTTTAGATGAAACATGAAAATAACTTTTAATATAAATATAATTTTGTACACTTTATGGACAATGATAAATTAACAGTGTGACATCATACGGTATTATGTATACCGTTCATACATCATTCTTTATACAACATACAAAACCTAGTTCAAACCCCCAACTCACTTCTGTCAAACTAAAATATACAAAACCCTAGTAAAATCCAGCAAAATCTAGCTTTCTTCTCTCACACAAAATGCGACTTGAGGAGCTTTAAAACCCTGGCTGAGAGCATTTATCGGGAGCAAGTATTTTGCTTCCACCTGTTTATTGAGGGCACACACCAAGCTTGCTACACCTTCCAATAAATTAATATCCTTGTATAACATAAATCTTCTATATGTGACGGGACTCTGTATTGAGTTTATGCACAATCCACTAGACCCAAAAATATTCTAGACAGGGGAACACGATCCTAATTTCAATACGGATGAATGATCCATGAATTACTGCGAGTCACGTGTATCAGATTCTTCAGAGCAGCAGTCCAAAGAAAAAGTCATCCTCAAGTCCCAAGTTCAGTAACCCCACTCCTAAACAGGCGCCAGACAATAGTATATGCGCAATCTTCACGATATGAAAGCACAATCCTGGCCACATAAAGAAGGTAAACATATAAATATGATCATACAAGCTGATCAAGGCCTCAACATACAAACATGTAGAAAAGACTTCAACCTTTTAGTTGTACATAGTACTACAAAGATTTCAACCTTGAAAAGAAAAACAAACCATAAACCCTCTTAAGAAAGACATTTCACAGAGGCAATCCCTATATTGTGTCAGAGTTAGCAAAATATGGACAGAAAATTTGTAGAAACCCTTCTACTTTACACGAGACTTGTAATGTTAGACAAGCCCACTTTTGTTTCAATTTCATTTTCTAATTCTGAAAACATCTATAAGCATTTGAAATGATACATTATAAAGCTTTGTGTGGAAGGAAATCCTATTCTCATAAGTGAGGCATCTCTGGTCTTTAAAGTCAGTTTGGTCTGCAAATCACCTGTTGTTTGTTTTGTTGCTGTTTTAGCTTTTGTTTCCATTTCTATTGTTGCTGTTGTTTTCGGCATTGCTTCTGCTGCTGCTGCCACTGCTACTGCTATTTCTTGTTTACATGGCTTCCTCGTCTTGTTTTCTTCCCTGGGGATTTGTGAGATAGGTTTTGATAATGTTGGCATGGGTAATTGTTTGCAGTTCTGTTCATATTGAGATGGATTTGGATCGTATTCGGTCTTGTCATTTATAGGCCCGTTGCACATAACTTTCTTTGTCAACGTCGGCTCTGTTCTCTCCACAGCAGGAGTACATGAAATATCTTTGTTTGATGTTTTATTGGGTGATGTTTGGAAAGCAATCACCCTTTTACAACGTGGAATTGATGAACGTGTTGGTCTGCCCTCGGGTGTCTCTGACAAGAACTGGTACTCGGCAATGGTCAACTCCTTGGAATATGCACCAATCACCTCCTCATGTTTGGGCAATCCACTATCTTTAGGTGTATTACACTCTGAAAAGCATTGGGATTGATCAATAGTATACTGCTTGTAATAAATTTCATTGGCCTTCTTGTCATTGCCCTTGGGTGTCTTGCCCTCAGAAGAGCATTGAGATTCAGAAATGGTACCCTGCTTGGAATAAATTCCCGTCCTAATCTTATTTTTGGAGATTCCACCATCCTTGGGTAAATTGCTCTCTGAAGAGCATAGGAATTCATCAATGGCACACCTCTTGGAATAAGTTCCATTCATTTTCTTTTTGTTGGACAGTGAGGAATGCGTCAGAACACTGTCATTAGATACATAGCTTTCTGAACCACAAAGTGATTGATCCATCTCGGGAAAAATCACACTTTTAGCACTCCCTGATAAGGATTTTTTCCTTTCATTACTCAAATGCATTCTCTTTTTGGTTACGCCTGGAGTTTTGAAGTCTGCATCCACTGACTTACCTCGGATGCGACTGCAGGCTGTGGCATTCATATATCTGGGCAAGCCCACGGACCCTTGTGCTACATTCCCTAATTCAATATTGTATGTCATCTCTGTTTCTTGACTAGATTGACTATCTGGTGTTTCCTGGTACCCTAAGGATGGATCACTCTTTGCAAGATGTTTCTTCCTTTCTCTCAGAAGAAACTCAACGGTTTGGATATTGTTTCTTGCACTTTGGCAGTCATCTTCAAGGCATCTCATCTGCTGCATCAGCTCAACCATGGTTGCTTCTTTCTGAACTTTGACTTCCTGCATGACACAATAAGAATAAGCATAGCACTTGTTCCCTCAGAAATTGGAATCAGTTCTATGATAAATTTCTATTAATAGGCATTATATGATTCAAGGGAATCAGAAAAAATAACTGCAAATGGCAATGGTGTGCATTGTCATATATGTAGCACACCCTAGACGAGGAAGAGAGAACTAGACAAAGGCAAGGAAGAGTGTGCATTGCATATATGTAGCACACCCAAGACAAGGAAGAGAGAACTTGACAAATGGTTTTTATTCTAAAAGCAACATAAATCTGTCTGCTGTATCACAGGTCCACTGATTGTACCTCACAGGAGTCAGATACAAACTAACACCACTTAAGAAAATATGCATGCGGCACTATCAAAGATGAGGAAGAGAGATCTAGACAAAGACAAGGAAGGGTGTGCATTGCATATATGTAGCACACCCAAGACAAGGAAGAGAGAACTAGACAACTGTTTTTTCTTCTAAAAGCAACATAAATCTGTCTGCGGTACCACAGGTCCACTGATTGTACCTCACAAGAGTCAGATACAAACTAACACCACTCAAGAAAATATGCATTAGGCACTAGCTGTATACAACCCTCTTCGGATAATGAACCTTTTCGTAGAACATGCCTGTAAATACCTAAATAGGATGAATTCAAGACTTCCTTCTTTTTTCCCTTTACAGGAGACCTAGACAAGGTTTGGGCATAAGGATTTACAGATGATAGTTCTCGTCCAAGGTGAATCCCCCTTGCTCTAGTTGCAAAACTCAAAGAACAAATCGTCTCACTTAAATCATCTGCCTTAGGACTAATATGGACAAGCATCAATGTTTTTGAGTCTTCTCCTGCATTTTTTCAAAAGAACGACAAGTTTTAGAATCTCAAATTAATGAAATAAGACACCATAAGTCCATGTGCAGAAGAACCAAGAAAATAAACCTTCACGGCATACAAAGAGAAGAAATGGAAAAAAAACAATTGGTTACCAATTGAGTCTCTTAGGATTTGAGTAAGTTTGCTGTTCCTGCATATGTAAAACTTCATATAAGTAGTCACTCTGTAAAATCAGACTGCAAAATGATCAAATGTAGCAAGCAGACATAAATCCAAGTACTTCTTTTGAGCTTCCCATCTGCAAATCAAGATTTTGTTTGTTTTTATACTATAAGGACCACTAGATTTTCTCATCTAAGTAATGCAGAATACCATTAGAATATGAAATTCTCAAGGAGTATGAATGCAGATCTCCATAGCAATTTTATCCATGCATCCTTCCAAACTCTGCGAGTAAATACTTTAAATTAAATTACTACCTGAAAATAGACTGGAAAGTGCTAATTAATATTAGGGAATCTGAAATTACAATCCACAATCAAGGAAGCTTTCTGCAAGCTCCAAACCCCAAATCGGGTATGCACAAGCAAGCCACCAAACTCGGCCCAATGATTCACAAATTTTATCCACCACCTCCTCAATCAGAGTATCCCTTCTATAACAATGGAATCCTTTTTTACTACTGAAATAGGCACATAACAAACTGTGACTAACTAATTCTGACTGAAGAATTCATTTTCATGTGCAAAGAGGTTCGGTGGGGGGGGGGGTTGTCTGAACTAGCCTAATCACTAACATTCCAAGTATTATGGTTTTTTATACTGACTAAACTAAACAGTGTCGCCAGTAACTACATTTCCTTTAATTTCAGCAAAATGCCTAATCACTTAACTGAACTAAACACTACACTCTGACGCCAGTACTTTAAGCAAACCGTCCTTAATCTCAGCAAAACTGGATTGTTACAGACAACAGAGAAATGAGTACACTCTATAAACCTCAATGAGTTATTGAGCACGTTGCACTTTTCCTCAAGTGCCAAAAAATTAGCTTTACATTTCCTTTAATTTCAGCAAAATGCCTAATCACTTAACTGAACTAAACACTACACTCTGACACCAGTACTTCAAGCAAACCGTCCTTAATCTCAGAAAAACTGGATTGTTACAGACAACAGAGAAATGAGTACACTCTATAAACCTCAATGAGTTATTCAGCACATTGCCCTTTTCCTCAAGTGCCAAAAAATTAGCTTTATTTTTTCCATTTCATGGGCTTCTTGTAGCCTTTATATGTAACATGCCTTCTTACAGATCTCATATAGAAAGTATTGACTGAAAGGCATTCACATCTTAGAATATGAAAACTGTGGAATCCTAACCCATGTGAAAAACATATTTTGGAAGCTTCACATGAAACTAGTTGCACAAAGAGGTGCATTTACAGCCCAAGTGGGAGAGATGTGTAATGTCTGTGTGTAACACTTACACTGTTGGCCTTTTCTATATGGAAGGAAAACAAAAAATTATAATACATACACTTTAATATTGATTTATAGATGGAAGGAAAACAAAAAATTATAATACATACACTTTAATATTGATTTATAGTATAATAATAATAATAAGTTCGACAAATAAAGTCACATATACAGAGAGAGGAGAGTGTTTTAAACCAACCTAGATGCATCTTAACCCTGGATCTATCAAGCACCGAGAAGGATCAAAGACCTCGAGGTGAAAACCTTTCCTCGAGTATTTGCGCTGTAAAAAAGGTTTGCACCTCGAGGGATTTGATCCATCTCGGCACTTGATAGATCCAAGGTAAAGATGCATCTAGGCTGGTTAAGGACTCAAGAGTATTTACCTGTAAGGAATGTGAGCTTGCTTTTTCTGTAATGCACTAATCACATCACCAAGAGCTGAGAGGGACATATTTATCGCCTTCCCTTCCTCCATAGTCTGACCTGTGGCCTGTGTCTTTAGCAAACGCTCACTTCCACCAAGATCTACCATCCAAAGCTTGCTGGTATCTCTGTATCTGTCTGGAGCACCAAAGCAACTGATAGCAATCCGGATTAAACTGCAGACATCAGAAGAATTACCTGGATGAATGAATGCGAATAAATCCCATCTTTATTACAGGTGTAGATGATAAGAGCGATTAGCTCTGCCCTTTACTTTGTGGGAGGACTTATCTTCTTTGGTCCACCCTTTTGCTAGCTATACTTTAGGGTTACTAATTTAGATATAGATTTAGATTTAGGATCAATTTCCCTTTTACTTTTATTTTTGCTGGTAGATGCAGTACGCACTCTCTTTATAGCTGTTAGTGCATGTAGTAGTCTCCAATCCCATTGAGCCTTTTTTTTCATTCATGGACATTAAAAGAACTTCAAATTCAATTTATATTTCTATTCACTGTACCAATCCAGTATTGTCAGTCAAAAGAGGTACCTACCAATGTGATCTACTAGATGACTCATTGACATTGGTCCAAGCCGTAGATCGAGCTCTGCTACCTTTGCTATACAATTTTCTTGCTTGGCTGACATTGGTCATGATCACTTCCCTTAGGTTCTCGACCTCAACAGTACCCTTTGCATCCATTTGGATAGAAAGACTGAATAGCAAGAAGAAAAACCGTCTGATTGCAGTTACAACTCCGTACACATTTAACTTTTGAAGAAGAGTACCATGCAATGAGTATAAAATATCATTTTGGCAAAATGGTCTACTAACTTTGTTGATTGAGAGGTAAGCAAATCTCTCAAGTGTCCCATGTATACTTCCAGCATGCTAAATGAGAATGTGAAGCTAACAGTTCTGTCCAGAGAGGCCTGATGAAAAAGTTCCTGAATCATATGGGGAACAATCCCAGGACAATCTGATGTGCCTTCCTGCAGAATTTGACAAGAATGAAATAGCTAATAGCCTAATTGTATCCACCAAGTAGTTAAGAAACAATACCATCATTATAGGTGGCTCAATGAAAAGTCCAAAATAGAAAATACCAACCATAGTAAAAGTTTTGCCAGTCCCTGTCTGCCCATAGGAAAAAATGCATACATTGTGTCCATCCAAAGCTGATCTGATAATTGGCTCTACTTCTGTAAAGATTTCATCTGTAGAATGGCGAGACACATTTTTTTATATATTGTACTGTTTAGATATACTGATGATAAAAAAGTGAAGTTGCTGTTAAACAGTAACCTACAGTCTAATGGAAAAATATAGAGTTTTTTACACACCTTGTGAAGCACCAGGAAGGAAAACCTTGTCAAAATTGTATTCTTTAGATTTCCCTCCAGCTAATTTTATGACCACTTTGTCTAAATCAGGAACTACAAGAGGCCCAGGAATTGCCTGATTCTCACTAAACAGGAAAGGCCTCACTCGACAAAAAACACGAATGTTTCCTGCGTAATTCAAAGTGTATGAATTTCAGAATGAAAATTATGGATCAATAATAAATATTGAAAGCATCTACGCCATCAATAGCATATTGCTTACTATAGAAAGTTTCAAGCAATGACCATCAAAGAAAAAGGCAAGGTCAAACTGTTCCTTCCATAACTGAAAACATATCAATCTTATTATTGAAAATCAAGACTGCAATGATAATTAGAGAGCACTTTCCTAATAGCTGAAAGGTTATCAATTTACTCTTCTAATCAAGGGAGGTCAAAAAGTTTCTTGCATAATTTACAACCTGTCACTATAGAAAAGCCAAGGATTGAAGTTTGAAAAATGCAATGTCCATCAGAAGACTATACTGGTCAGTGAGAACTACTAAAAATGTGTTACTCAATTGATTAAACAAGGTCAAATAGATGGCTTTTACAGAAAAGACAAAATCTATATCCAATTAATCTACTAATTTCTCCTAGTTCTGAGCCTTGCAGTGTTTGAAGAATGACATGTTAATTTTACTGAGACAATGCAGGTTTATTGAGGGTCATATCTTCATGAAAATTTCCATTTGCCTCTAGCCACTCGGGCAGAGAATTTTTTTTTGCAAGAATCCTTCAATCTAGGAGTGTCAGTGAGGATCAAGTTTAAAGCTGTCTTTCTTTTGAGAGGCCATTTACACTTCATAAAAGGGTGTTGAATGTTTTGTCCACCAAAACAGACAATAAAATTGCTAGGTCAAAAAAGAGCATTGCCTGTCAAACACTTCTGGATTTCTCTTGCTTAATTCTCACAATATTGTAATAAATTGTTCTCAAACTTTCATATTGCTAGCTAGTTACACAACAGAGAACCTTGACCCCTGAAATTACCAAGCATCAAAGTTTGATCCGCAGGCTCCAGTTACCTTTCAGATCTAGCAGCTTGTTTAGGATCTCTCTCCGCTCTGCATTCAATTCTCTGAGACAGACCTGGAGTGCAGCTAGCTCATCTGAAACAGAGACAAGACCCATTTTTAACAATATTATTCTTAGAAATATTCAACCATAATGCCCAAAAAAAATTAGGTGGTCATGTATGATGCAAAACAGTTAAAATTACCTTCCAGCTTTGAAATGGCAGCTTTCAAATCACTCTTTTCGTTCTCAGACAGTTTGGCATCTCTGAAACATGCCAGGCTGCCGGCAGAATCACAAGGTTCATTAGCCAAAGATAAATCCTCTATTATCAGGCGCACTGATTCAGCCCATGTGAAGGTCAAGTCTGTTTTGGACCCCAAAAGAGATTGTATTGATTTCCCCAAGTTCTGAATTGATTTTGATATGTATTTTCCCTCGAAGGGTTCATCATCTGGTGGGAGAAACATCCTTGCAGTCATGTTGGGTCTGACTGGAACCAATACACAAGGAGGCCTCCTAGGCCTCTCTCCTAGAGAAGATACCCAAAAGCCACTGTCAGTTATGAAAAATGGCATTGGGCTATTTAAGTGCAAATCAATCACTATTGGAACCATCAGCATCAAAGAACTTCATTTTTCAAGAAAGCAAAAACCTGCAAAACATACAATGTCCTTACAATGCAGAAGTAGACCCCAGAAACAGAAAAGGTGCAATGTTTATCCTTTTGAGGCACATGACAGAGTTTGGGTTTCCTTGTGATGAACAAGGTCAGTAACCTTTAATCAATTATCACCATAGGTAATTTAGGGATATAAGGGTGGGTATGGGCTTTGATTGAATACAAAGATCCCCAACGTTCTTGTAATGTTATCAGTTATAGACACAATGCAAATTGGTTTTTATCACGAGACCATTGAATGATAAATACCGATATGTGTCTTGAGGGATTGCAGAACTTCCAAATGTTCTTCTTGGAACTGTTCATATGAATCAGAAAGATGGGAATGCACCAATGGCATAGGGAGGATTGGCCCTGCAAATATGGAACAGAAGCGAAGTAGAGGACCGACAAGATGCCCTAATAATCTACACAAATTTCAAGAGGAACAACAACGCACCTTAATAATTTGCAGATATTTTAAAAGGAAAAGTATATACTGTACAAAACACAGAGGGAACAGCCTGATAAAGAGATTAGGAAGAATGTTAAACAGAAACAAGTTTGCAAAGGCTATAAATAAACCATTTTGAGCCAAGTAATGTGTTTTTTTACAGCAACCACCCAATTTTTGGCTGGAGCGGGATTTAAACTCCTGGACGTGTCACTTCATGGACTCTCTGGTAGAACTAATATAGGAATGCGCTGAGAATCAAACCTGGGCTAGCTGTGGTCGACTTCCACCGGCCTACCAGTAAACCACAATCCAACTAACAAAATGGCAGGCCTCACGGAGAACATGGGGTGGGTTCAGGTCCATAATACGTGCATGCAGGTCGGGCGTGCCCCCATGGTTATTCAAGGTGCTAGAATGACCAGTGGAAATGGAAGCTGGTCAATGCATCAGGTGAAATCCCTTGATCAAAGGCTGTGAAACTCTTTGTTCCCCACCACTAGTCCCGAGCACATTGGGCCGACAGAAGATTAACCTGAATCCCATTGTTATTGCATTTTCCATGCATTTAATTGAGATCACTGTAAGTTTCAGTAATTATCTGGCAGGAGATTAACTGTACACCACAATACTGACGATAGAAGATCTAACCTGTGGGGATGAATAAACTAAGTAAAGCTACCCAATTCATGTTCTACCAGTGTACATATGAGTTACACTTCCCACTAATTATCTGCGATAAACTCCATCTGTACCACACATGATTCCATGCGTACAATGCACAGGGACATCTAAGAGATCCTTGAGGCCTCTAATTGTGTTCCTATTTTTAACGTCGTCCGCTCTTTGAAAAAGTTTATTTTGTACCCAAGTCTGGAGGTTGCGTGATATTAGAGGCATTACCCAAAGGAGGAACTCAAGATGCATTGTAAAAATCAAAATGTGGGCTTGCAGCAGCAAAGCAGACTTTACCTACCATTGACAGGATTGACATTGGACAAGCCAACAATGAATACGTCCCTCCCTGTGTTGTCTATATGTGAAAGTGTGCATATATGTTTGTGGGTGTGTGCATGCAAATGTGGGTGTGTGTATATCTTTGTAGGGTACATTGTGGCTTTGGGTGCTTGAGTATATCGTGGGTGGGTGTGTGTATATGATTGTAAGCGATGGGAGGAGGATACCTTTCATGCACCCCACTGAAGAAATCCCGCATGAGAAGCTGGCATTCTTCATGGTTGTGATGGGCAGACAAGAGGTCCATCACCATCCCTGCTTCTGCTTCTGTTGCTGTCGCCATGCTCACCTCGTAATTCAATTATTACAGCATAATATTTCTGTCTCTGTCCACAGTCAAAGACCTTAATCACTCTACTCTATGACTTCTCATCGTCATCATCAGATACCCACAAGGGCTTTTTCCACTACAAAACTCATCCCATCTGCAATTTAAGAAAATCTTATCCCATCTGCAATTTAAGAAAACCTTGCACCATCAAAACCAGAATGGGATGATGTTATGATGGGCACTCCATAAACATGCTACATGAAAATTTATATTACATTTGTCTCCCAAAAAAGCCTGACCTTGGGGGACCAACTACTAGTCTGCTACAACAACTAAACGGAATGCAGCAAACTGCAAATCAAATCTTCTTGCAGATGAAGAAACGTAGAGATCTAGCTGTGATAGAAAATGAATCCATTTAGACCAAAAATCTGACCCAATGCTACGCTAATTTTAGTGAGATTTTGCACTGGCACCTGCCAACAGATCCTGGGGCTGAATCAGAGTTAAGTCTGTGTTTATGTATGAGATTCAATCGGGGCTGGTTGCCAGACTCGAGGGTAACTTTTTCCGGGACCCGCCATGGAGTCTTCCTTTGAGATTTACGCTATCTAGCTGTTTGTGCAGGGTATGGGTGGTCGGAGATTGGGACCCATTTGGAATCAGGCTTTGCTCAGTTTCTTGGTTTTGTACGATAGATAATGGAGAGATTGATCTTGGGAAATAAGCCTCTGAGTTAAGGTGAATGTGGTCAATTAAGAGGGGAATTTTTTGATATATGGGATTATTGGGTTGTCCAAAGGATTAGTGCTGCTGTGGAATGACAGGAAAATAAAGAAGGTTGTTCAACAAAGAATCTAGTTCAAGTCATTGGTTAGGTTTTCGGTAGTTAAGATCTTGGTAAAAGGTTGTGTGGTAAGTCAAGATTTCTCTCTATCCACTACTCTCACAGGATGAATGGAACATTCCTCGAAACGCGTCAATAAGAAGGTGAGCATTATACACTTTACAGTGTTGTAATCGATGATATATTACAAATGTAATAATGTAATATAATATATCTTTGTATATGAATATATATATATATATAATATGATGTTTTTATTTTTTTATTTTTTTTTGTGGAATTGGGTGATGTAAATTTAGATAAAATATTTAAATTACATGTCTAAATGTATAAATAAATTCAGTATAATTTAAACTACTGCTATTATATATCGTTGTATATATTATTAAATTTTATATTACATGGTGTATGTTACTCACCAATAAAAATACCTTGCCCAACGTAAAAATTAAAAGTATCACAAAATATTTAAACAGTCAAATAAGTAACCAAGCATTTTAGTCGCCAAGGATATAAAAATTGAAATATAAAGTAGGTGTAACAGATGGGCAATTTCTTTTATGCGTATTAAATACGTAATACTCTCATGATTTTGAACTAATAAATTAAGTTAAAAGTGAAATGTAAGTCTTTGTGCTGATTTTTAAAAGTAACTTGAAATTGAAATATATTTCCATACTTATAAATATTAAATACGTAATACTCTCATGATTTTGAACTAATAAATTAAGTTAAAAGTGAAATGTAAGTCTTTGCGCTGATTTTTAAAAGTAACTTGAAATTGAAATATATTTCCATACTTATAAAGTACTCATTTCTTTTATAATAATCGTTTTATTTAATCAATGTAAAACAACAATTATATTTATCAAGAGTCAAAGATATAACTACCCCTCTCCTACCTATACTTCCATGAACAATATATATGATGTCATATAAATGACACAACTTCACACAATGGTATATTAAATATTTTAAATGAAATTTTCAGAGACATACAATTGTGTGAATATATATATATATATATATANTCTTTTATAATAATCGTTTTATTTAATCAATGTAAAACAACAATTATATTTATCAAGAGTCAAAGATATAACTACCCCTCTCCTACCTATACTTCCATGAACAATATATATGATGTCATATAAATGACACAACTTCACACAATTGTATATTAAATATTTTAAATGAAATTTTCAGAGACATACAATTGTGTGAAAATATATATATATATATATATTGAAATTTTCATTTATAGAGACATACAATTGTGTGAAGTTGTGTTATTTATATGACATCATATATATTGTTCATGGAAGTATATATATATATATATAACACTTTTAAGAGTTCATTCGAAATGACCTTGTATTTGGGTTTGGTGTTCAAGCACCTTGAACTTGGTGGTGAGACCTTGAGTTACAAAGGGCTTTATTCCAAGCTAATCTTTAAGGGTCAACTCAATAAATTGTGGCCTGAAATCTTAATAGAAAGCATGGTTATTCATTTATGCAACCTATGGGCAATATGGGTTTTGCATACTAACAACGGGGCAAGTGAAGCCATAATTTTGAAACTTGATTTAAAAAAAACCTATGACTATACCAATTGAGATTTTCTAAGATTAATTTTGTTTCAAAGTGGTTTTGGGTTGTCAACAACTACTTGGATTATGGCTTGTGTCATTTCTACATCCTATGTTATATTGATTAATGGAGAGGCTTCCAATTTCTTCAAGAGCAGTAGAGGCCTTAGGCAGGGGTGCCCACTTTCACCATAACTCTTCATTCTTGTCATGGAGTCTCTCAGTCTCTCCTTAAAGAAGGCACAAGCTGATGGTATGCNTATATTGATTAATGGAGAGGCTTCCAATTTCTTCAAGAGCAGTAGAGGCCTTAGGCAGGGGTGCCCACTTTCACCATAACTCTTCATTCTTGTCATGGAGTCTCTCAGTCTCTCCTTAAAGAAGGCACAAGCTGATGGTATGCTCTCGGGGATCAAGGTTTCGAGACTAGTTAAGGTTCTACACCTTTTATTTGTTGATGATATTCGTATTATGTCTAGAGCTTCACTTGCGGAATGGGAAAAAATTCGAGACATTTCTTCATGTTTTATGTCGGGTGTCAGGTTTGGTAATAAATGTCCAAAAGTTTGTTTTCATGTATGCTAGAGTTGCTCCAGAATTATTACAGTCTATAAAAGATTTATTACATTTTTCCTGTAACGATTTAGTAGTGGGCTTCAAATACTTGGGGTATTTGATGAAGCCAGACTGTTATAAGTCGGAGGACTGGCAATAGCTTATCGACAAGTTTGAGACCAGGATAAATTATTGGTGTAATAAGTGGCTTTCTCTGGGGGGCGCTTTGTGTTAATCAAAGTTGTTCTAGAGAGCCTCCCGATTTATTGGTTGACTCTAACACATTTTTCAGTGGCGGTTCTTCATAAGCTTCACAAGTTGAGTTTTTCTTTTCTCTGGTCAGGGAACAAAAATAAGCATGGTTATCATTTGTGCAACTGACATTCCATATCTAAACTGAAACCTTATGGAGGATGGGGCCTCTGGAATATCTTTGTTTTTTACAGGGCATTAGCAACAAATCCCTGATGGCGAGCCTTGATGAAGTCAAGATTATGGCAAAGAGTGATCAAAGACAAATATATTCTGCATGGATCTGTATTGTCATGGTTTCAATCGGCAGAATCTTTTTCACCCTTTGGACTCAGTCCTGGAAAAATATCCGTAATACTCTACCGATGATTCTTCATTGGATGGCTTGGAAAACGAGCTTGGGCCACTCAATATCAGTCGAGAGAGATGCAATATTAGGTTTGGGCCAGGATTCTTATCTTTCACAGGAGTTGATTAATTGTCTTAATCGTAAGAACATCCACCTTTTATTTCAGGCGAGTCGGCTCACGGTGTGAGGATCGTTGGGGCAAAATTGGGTTTGTAGTTCAGAGTTGGGCTTGGAGGGGGAACATGCAGCGAAATGGGATTCTTACAGAARGAATTTGATAGATTCTGATATTTTATTAGTGGACAGATCAGATGAACTAATTTGGACAGGAGGTGACTCGTCGGGTCAAATTACTGTTAAAAATGTCTATGAAGCCTTGTCAAACAAAATTTGGAGATACAAGATAGGGGGATGGAGGAGGAAATTATGGACCTGGGACTGCCCTTTGAAGCTAAATCTCTTTATCTGATTATTAGGTGAAAACAAAATCTTAACTTGGGAAAATTTGCAGAAAAGAGAGTGGAAGGGGCCTAGTATGTGTTATTTGTGCAGAGTAAAGGGAGAGTCAAGAAAACATATCTTTGTTAATTGTCTTTTCACTATTTCAATCTGGGAGGAAGTGAAAAAACTGTTAAAAATCAATCATGGATGGAATGACAATTCGGTTATTGATTGCTTTCAAAATTGGGCTTCTCAGAATTATAAGTATCAAACTCTTCCTGCTTTTATTTGCTAGAACATTTGGTTGGACATAAATAATTCTATTTTTGAGGATAGAACACCATCTATGCAGAGAATTGTATATCTTGTTTTAGGAGTTGTGGGGATGATGGGGAAAATCCAAAAAGTCTCCATTACTAGGAGTTCGACTACAACGCTTCCAGTAGACAAAGCTCTCGCTTGGTTCGACGGAGCTGCTCAATTGAATGATACTCTTTGTGGAGTTGGAGGAGTCTTAAATATTGATGATCACACAAAATATATATGGACATTAAATTGCGGAAGGGGCACAAATTTCAAGGCTGAGCTTATGGGATCTTGGGCAACTTTAACTCTTGCCACAAGACTTTTTGTTTTTGACTTATATGTTATGGGGGACTCTAAGATCGTTATCGAATGGCTTCATAGAAAGGGATCAATCATGGTGGGAAATTTGTATGGCTGGAAGGAAAGAATCTTTGATCTTATCCCTCTCTTCATATCATTATCATTTGCTCACATTTTTAGAGAAGAAAACAAGGTAGTTGACAATCGTTCAAAAAAGGCTATTTCCCTTCACCAAGGGAAAACCTCTTACAGTCAATGGGAGGATGGCCAAGAGGGTCCTACTTACTTTATAAATTTGTATTGACTTTTTTTAGTTCTCCTTGGAGTTAGTTCTTTTTGGTTATGTTGTTGGATGTTTCCCTCTCTAAGAGAGAGCTAATTGGTGAAGTTTTAGAACTGTTGTAGTAGGTTTCTAAGGAGATATGGAGAGGTCTATTAAAAGTCTTCTCCTTTTTTGAGTTTTGACTGTTCTCAGAAAGTCTTTTACAGTGAAGTACTGAAATTGTAAACGAATTATATTATTATTAATATAATGTGGAATTTTCTCTGGAAAAAAGTGAGGATGTTGTAGCATTTGTTTAGTTTTGTCTCTTAGCCAAGTCTCTATGGACTTAGATTTAACCTATGTGTCAACAATACCTCTATGCCTTCATATCCTAGAAAGTTGCCTCCTTGGCTTGGGCTTTCAATTTTCAATTTGCTTATATGCTAATCAGAGTCAAAGTTATTTACTAGATTTGGAAGAAGAGCAATGATGTTGTGTTTAATTTTGTATTCCCATCAAGAGACTTTCATCGTAGAACAATGCACTAATTTGTGGCAACATGTCTATGCAAATCACGATGTTGGCACAAATGTTAAGGATGAAGATGGAGCATCTCCAATATATTCTAGACTCCTAGGTTAGGATCCTTCATTATGAGTAGGGACCCACTTGGCCCCTCTCGACCCCCATCAGTAAGCTCACTGATAGATGATAGTAATCCCCACCAATGGGCATGTAGAAAAGCGTGTGAGAATTGCAGGTGGAAAAGGAATTGACCCCCAACCCTGCCCCATAATGACAAATGGTGCTCAATTATGGCCCTACCCAGTTTTGAAGGGTCAAAGCCTCCTAAACATCCTACCAACAAATTGGAACAACTTGTTCAACCAATGGATGGCAATCCCTTGGTGACTAGATAGGGTCTTGCCTCGAATGAATATGACTAGCCTCCTCCCAACTCTAGCATGATCATTTATTATCTTGTTTATGATTAGGTTTGGGTCCTTTGTTTTGATGCTTTCAACTATATTTTGAGTATGAAATGTTAGCTTGCAACTTTAGGAATGCAGGTGTTTTGACTTAAGAAAACCCGCAACTTCGAGCTTCAAACACATTTTAATTATGCCTATGAAAGTTGGATTAAAACCCCTTTTATTTGTATTAAAGTTCCATACACATTGTGTATATAAATAATTGAATAAAACCTTAATTATAAAATAAAAATAAAATAATTGAGATAAAAAAGATATTGTGGCATAAAATAGATCTAATACACATCATCTTCACTATCAAGGTTTCTTCAACTATGTTAATGAGCAAAGGTACCAATACAGAGTTGGAAAATATGAGAAACAACTTTCTAATAAAAGAGAATAGGGAAAATGAGTGTTACAATCTTATTTTCCACCCTAGGGACTCATGGAGGACCCATTGATGCTTCATGCTAAGACACACTCTTATGCCATGGATTTTCCCTAGTTTTAAGGGCAGTCGTGCATGAATTGTTTGATAGAGTGTGATCGGTCACTACCCAACTAATCTACAACCCGTGATCGGTTTTTGGTTGCACCACTGTTGTCCTGTGACTGGATCTATAACCTGCTAGAGTTGGTGATTCATGAGGAGATCAATGTTGGGTGAGTTGGTTATCTTGTAATATGAGCTTGGAAACTCTCAATATAGTCGAGTTTGTTAGAATATGAAGAATTGTGCTCGTTTTACCATTGACAATACCCTTGTCACCCAACCATAGGCCGAAGCCACCCTCGGAGCACCTTGAACTTTACAGAGAAGAGAATCCTGGTAGCAATCCAATAGCCAAGAGAGGCTAATGCACCAAGCAAGAAGTAACCAAGTTGATCATATAGTCCCACCCAAAATCTGGCGCAGTACCTTCCCCAGGATTTGCGCACAAGACTGCAACTGCACTATGCAGAACTGGCTCTCTGTAATTGTTGAGAAGTGTGTCAAATGAGAGACTGACGCCCTGTATTTATAGTGGTTCTGGAAGACTTACTGGGGCCAACTTCTCCTTCTGGGTGCCAATTAATTCATATTAATTATATTTCTGCAGCCAACATCTTGTCTGGGGTTTCCTTCATTTCTTTGCTTCCTTCCGAAACATTCTAATCTTGTCAAATGTCACAATAGAGGTTCATACCTCCCGAAGCTACCATAATATCAACACTTCCTCCTAGCTAGGGAGGTATGGTCTTGAGCACAAACAGACCATTCAACTAGTAGTATCATGAGCACCGTCATTATTATCCAACTGGATAATCTCTTATGACAACTAGTACAATATCAATTGATAGAACACAACTGTGTCTATCCACGGTAGTACACAACTACTAAAATTGTGACACGTAGTCACAAACAGTGGAACATATCTACCACAGTAGTATATCTCTACTGTCTGGAGACGGGAAATCTCCATAACAATCATCTGATGACAACCTGCACATAAAATATTGTTAAAATAAACTAAACCATATGGGCCAATCTTTCACTCACATCTGTGAGATCTGAAAGAATATCTTCCCTCAGTATATAACATCAACAATGGGCTATCTGCCTTATTTTTCTCAAACAAGGAAGAATGATTGTTTCTGATTTCTGAGCCTGGACCATTCCTCACCCTGGGCCATTCCTCCTACACTAATCAAAGTTCACCTTGGAGAGAATGTATAAACCCTAAGGAATGTTTGTCCCTGATTGTTGAGCCTGGACCATTCCCCACCCTGGGACATTCCTCCTACACTAATCAAAGTGCACCCTGGAGAGAATGTATAAACCCTAAGGAATGATTGTCTGGACCATTTCCTCTATTAACCACAAGAGGAAAAAATTGTCTTGCATCAACCTCCAAAACGGACCATTCCTCATGTTAACCACAATGAGAAATCATTGTCCGACGAGGCGGGCCAGTCTTCTTGAGTAACCCTCAAGAAGAGAGACTGCCCTAGACCACTCCCCATGTTAACCACAATGGGAAGTCGT